>CADCXT010001168.1:0-21113 GCA_902806775.1 Microtus agrestis
TGTTATCATATATCACCAGTTCCAGCCTCTGGGCAACAGTCACAGGAACCCCCAATTTTCCCCCTTCTTAAGTGAATTTGTAAAATTTAGCATAAAATCCTTTAAGGGATTTTTTGCTATAACATTAGCAAGATACAGGTGCATAAATAGTAACAGTGATCTGGGAAAAGACCATTGTTTTTGGCCTTTGAATTTAGCAACGGCAATTGTCCAGGAATCAATCTTAAAATTATCAATGAATCTACGTTTTAGTATAAGAAACATTGATCATAGACAATATTTTGTTAAACCATTATCCAGATTCTATCCTGTCCTTTTATATCAGACAAGCTACTGGATTAAATTAAGAGTTTAATATCTTAACTAGCAAAACTGAGAAGATTTAGCCATAAGCAGCATGTTTTATAAAGCTGTTGTATAGTAAGTTTTACATCTAATATACACACTTGCCATAGCTGAATTATGATAAATATACTGTATTTGTTGATTATTGAATACTTTATCTGTGGATTTATACTTTACCTGCTTGAGTACCTGTTAGGCAGCTGTTTTATGCTCTCTATTGGAAACTGTTTTTTGTAAGAATTTTACCTAGCAGCTCAAGGTCTCCCATAAGAATATTATCACTAGAGGTTTAACCATTGGACATCCAAACAAAAGTTTGTAAGCTATCCTCTTTTTTTTAAGTTTGTTTTATATTGAAAAAAAATAAATTTCTGCCTCCTCCCCGCCTCCCATTTCCCTCCCCCACCCCCACTCCCCCCCCCTCCCCCTCCTCCCCCTCCATATCTAGACTGAAGAGCAGTCAGGCTTCCCTGCCCTGTGGAAAGTTCAAAGTCCTCCCCCCCTCTTTCCTGGTCTAGAAAGGTGATCATCCAAACTGGCTAGGTTCCCACAAAGCCAGGACATGAAGTAGGATCAAAACCCGGTGCCATTGTTCTTGCCTTGTCAGCAGCCCCCATTGTCCGCCAAATTCAAGGAGTCCAGTTTTATCCCATGCTTTTTCAGTCACAGTCCAGCTTGCCTTGGTGGGCTCCCAATCGATCAGCCCCACTGTCTCTGTGGGTGGGTGCATCGCTTGTGGTCCTGACATCTTTGCTCATATTCTCCCACGTTCTGTTCCTCATTGGAACATTGGGAGCTCAGTCCGGTGCTCCAGTGTGGGTCTCTGTCTCTATCTCCATCCTTCGTCAGATGAAGGTTCTTTATTTATGTCTAGAAACAAATTATGAGTGAGTACATCCCATGTTCATCTTTTTGGGTCTGTGTTACCTCACTCAGGATAGTGTTTTCTATTTCCATCCATTTGCATGCAAAATTCGCGAAGTCATTTTTTTTTACCGCTGAGTAGTATTCTAATGTGTATATATTCCACACTTTCTTCATCCATTCTTCCAAAGAAGGGCAAATAGGTTGTTTCCAGGTTCTGGCTATTAGAAATAATGCTGCTATGAACATAGTTGAACAAATGTCCTTGTCATATGATCAGGCATCTCGTTGGTATATTCCCAAGAGTGGCATTGCTGGGTCCATGGGTAGATTGATCCCGAATTTCCTGAGAAACTGCCACACTGCTTTCCAAAGTGGTTGTACATGTTTGCATTCCCACCAGCAATGGATGAGGGTACCCCTTTCTCCACAGCCTCTCCAGCAAAGGCTATCATTGGTGTTTTTGATTTTAGCCATTCTGACAGGTGTAAGATGATATCTCAATGTTGTTTTGATTTGCATTTCCCTGATCTCTCAGGAGGCTGAGCATGACCTTAAGTGTCTTTTGGCCATTTGTAGTTCTTCTGTTGAGAATTCTCTCTTCAGATCAGTGCCCCATTTTTTAATTGGGTTAATTAGCAATTTAAAGTCTAGTTTCTTGAGTTCTTTATATATTTTGGAGATCAGACCTTTGTCTGTTGCGGGGCTGGTGAAGATCTTCTCCCAGTCAGTGGGTTTCCTTTTTGTGTTAATGACAGTGTCCTTTGTTTACAGAAGCTTCTCAGTTTCAGTAGGTCCCATTTATTCAATGTTGCCCTTAATGACTGTGCTGCTGGGGTTGTACCTAGGAAATGATCGCCTGTGCCCATCTGTTGTAGGGTACTTCCCACTTTCTCTTCTATCAGGTTCAGTGTGTTCAGATTGATATTGAGGTCTTTGATCCATTTGGACTTGAGTTTTGTACATGGTGATAGATATGGGTCTATATTCCTTCTTCTACAGGTTGACATCCAGTTGTCCCAGCACCATTTGTTGAATATGCTTTCTTTCTTCCATTGTATACTTTTAGCACCTTTATCTTTTTTTTTTTTATTTTGCGAGTTCCCGAGTTTATTTACTACGTAATCATTTAATAATTTACCAATATATTTGCTAATTACATAGTGCTGGTCACAGAGTCCCCACTCTTTCATCATTAACTCTGGAATTTCTTTCTTTTTTATTTTATTTTATTTTCTCCATTAACAGCTTCAACTGGGTGTGGGGCAACAGGACCATTCCCAGCACAACCATGGGTGTGGGGTTCCCCGCAGTCTCCCCAGGGCGATGGTTCCAGCAATGATCTCTAGGGGGAAACGGCTCCCAACAGATCCCCCTCCCCTCCCATACAAAGGCAGGCAGCTATCACGTGGAGAGCACCAGTCAGAGTCATCCATGGTGTCAGACCAAAGGAGAAGGGACTGAGACAAGGAGAGACCCTCCTCTCGAGTGGTGAAGCAATCCACCTCTCCTGGGAACAGAGGGGTGCTCGATGACTCCTAGGTCGAGTGGGGACCAGGCCTTTTTTTTTCCCCTTTCCCTTCCTAGGGTTCCCAGGGCCCTGCCTTAGGTTGGGGGATTATCCTGCCATAAGTCGCCCGTCCTTGGAGCTCCTCAAATAAAAGGCATCTAGCAGGATTAAAGTAAGCAGATCACAGGGCACCCTGTCTTAGGCCATGTGGAGAGCGCCCTCATACCTGTACCATGCCATGTTGAGCCGGTTTCTACAACCTCTGTATGGTGTGCTATTCAGGCGAGGATCCACCCTAATTCCCGTCATTGGGCCCCTGCGTCTGTCATTAATGAAAAGACTGTGAGGAGTTCCTCAAACAAAAGATATAATGATATAAATTTGGCACCAATAACTCCATCTCCAGACAAGAAGAAAGGGCTTTTTCCCAACCCAGTATTCACCTTTTAGACTGGCCTATGGTGTGTCCTCCTTCCTAAGTGCCTACTCCACATAAAGTTACGTGTGCTGCCTGCCAAATATTAGGGCAGTGTAAAAGGGATCAAAATCTAAACTTTTAACATATGCATTAAACCCAAACACTTTGCAGCATGTGTCAAACTTTTCTCAACATCTATAAGCAGTTACAAATATCATTTGATCAATTTCAGTAGGAGTACAATGACATACATTGATGTTATCAAATACCACCAGTTCCAGTCTCTGAGCAACAGTGACAGGAACCCCCAGTTTTCCCCCTTCTTAAGTGAAGAGAGGTTAATATTTTAATTAAAATGAGTTCTGTGTCCCAAAGTTTAAAGCCGTCTGATGTTTAGTCTGCAACTCAGCTCCAAAGCAGACTAGAGTTCAAGCTGCAGAAGCAGTTTAGCTTTTGTGCTCCAGGACAGGTGGGGGAACCTGGGTGAGGCGAGTTGGATTCAGCTCCATGAAACACATCCTGGCGCTTATGTCAGCCGGGTCTCCCTGGACTCTGGAGGCAGGATGACCCTCTGCAGAGTGGTGTAGGTGGTTTTGTTAGCAGGCACCCCTTTCCTTGGGGGCAGGGAATACCGGACCAAGGACCTCTCCTCAATCATCTCTGGAAGTCTGGCACTCCTCTGTGTCCGCAGCCTCGACATCATGTCCAGGATTTATTTTCTTTCTGTGAAAAAAGCACAAACACGTCCTCGACCCCAAATATATATACAAGTCGGGTTTTTTCATAATGCATTGCAAGGGCTTTTTCACCTTGTCTTATCAATGGTAAGCTTGGTGTCATCAAGCCAGATCCGTTTGCATCAGGATCTGCTGGCAACTTTTAAGAGTTGCTTTGAAGGAGCCTTGTTATGCTCGATAATTTTTATTATTGTTAGCCATATATGCAGTTCCTCCATTGGAAGAGCCATTTGTAAAATTTAGCATAAAATCCTTTAAGGGATTTTTTGCTGTAACATTAGCAAGATACAGGTGCATAAATAGTAGCAGTGATCTGGGAAAATACCATTGTTTTGGCCTTTGAATTTAGCAAAGGCAATTGTCCAGGAATCAATCTTAAAATTATCAATGAATCTACGGTTTAGTATAAAAAACATTGATCATAGACAATATTTTGTTAAACCATTATCCAGATTCTATCCTGTCCTTTTATATCAGACAAGCTACTGGATTAAATTAAGAGTTTAATATCTTAACTAGCAAAACTGAGAAGATTTAGCCATAAGCAGCATGTTTTATAAAGTTGTTGTATAATAAGTTTTACATCTAATATATCCACTTGCCATAGCTGAATTATGGTTAATATACTGTATTTGTTGGTTATTGTATACTTTATCTGTGGATTTATTCTTTACCTGCTTGAGTAGCTGTTAGGCACCTGTTTTAAGCTCTCTATTGGAAACTGTTTTTTGTATGAATTTTACCTAGCAGCTCAAGGTCTCCCATAAGAATATTATCACTAGAGGTTTAACCATTGGACATCCAAACAAAAGTTTGTAAGCTATCCCTTTTTTTTTAGTTTTTTTATTTGTATATTGAAAAAAATAAATTTCTGCCTCCTCCCCGCCTCCCATTTCCCTCCCCCACCCCCACTCTTTCCCCCTCCCCCCTCCTCCCCCTCCATATCCAGACTGAAGAGCAGTCAGGCTTCCCTGCCCTGTGGAAAGTTCAAAGTCCTCCCCCCCTCAATCCTGGTCTAGAAAGGTGATCATCCATACTGGCTAGGCTCCCACAAAGCCAGGACATGAAGTAGGATCAAAACCCGGTGCCATTGTTCTTGCGTTGTCAGCAGCCCTCATTGACCGCCAAATTCAAGGAGTCCGGTTTTATCCCATGCTTTTTCAGTCACAGTCCAGCTGGCCTTGGTGGGCTCCCAATGGATCAGCCCCACTCTCTCTGTGGGTGGGTGCATCCCTTGTGGTCCTGACATCTTTGCTCGTATTCTCCCTCCTTCTGTTCCTCATTGGAACATTGGGAGCTCAGTCCGGTGCTCCAGTGTGGGTCTCTGTCTCTATCTCCATCCTTCGTCAGATGAAGGTTCTTTATTTATGTCTAGAAACCAATTATGAGTGAGTACATCCCATGTTCATCTTTTTGGGTCTGTGTTACCTCACTCAGGATAGTGTTTTCTATTTCCATCCATTTGCATGCAAAATTCGCGAAGTCATTTTTTTTTTACCGCTGAGTAGTATTCTAATGTGTATATATTCCACACTTTCTTCATCCATTCTTCCAATGAAGGGCATCTAGGTTCTTTCCAGGTTCTGGCTATTACAAATAATGCTGCTATGAACATAGTTGAACAAATGTCCTTGTCATATGATCGGGCATCTCGTGGGTATATTCCCAAGAGTGGCATTGCTGGGTCCATGGGTAGATTGATCCCGAATTTCCTGAGAAACCGCCACACTGCTTTCCAAAGTGGTTGTACAGGTTTGCATTCCCACCAGCAATGGATGAGGGTACCCCTTTCTCCACAGCCTCTCCAGCAAAGGCTATCATTGGTGTTTTTGATTTTAGCCATTCTGACAGGTGTAAGATGATATCTCAATGTTGTTTTGATTTGCATTTCCCTGATCTCTCAGGAGGCTGAGCATGACCTTAAGTGTCTTTTGGCCATTTGTAGTTCTTCTGTTGAGAATTCTCTCTTCAGATCAGTGCCCCATTTTTTAATTGGGTTAATTAGTATTTTAAAGTCTAGTTTCTTGAGTTCTTTATATATTTTGGAGATCAGAACTTTGTCTTTTGCTGGGCTGGTGAAGATCTTCTCCCAGTCAGTGGGTTGCCTTTTTGTCTTAGTGACAGTGTCCTTTGCTTTACAGAACCTTCTCAGTTTCAGTAGGTTCCATTTATTCAATGTTGCCCTTAATGACTGTGCTGTTGGGGTTGTACCTAGGAAGCGATCACCTGTGCCCATCTGTTGTAGGGTACTTCCCACTTTCTCTTCTATCAGGTTCAGTGTGTTCAGATTGATATTGAGGTCTTTGATCCATTTGGACTTGAGTTTTGTGCATGGTGATAGATATGGGTCTATTTTCCTTCTTCTACAGGTTGACATCCAGTTGTGCCAGCACCATTTGTTGAAGATGCTTCCTTTCTTCCATTGTATACTTTTAGCACCTTTATCGAAAATGAGGTGTTCATAGGTTTGTGTTTTAAGATCCGGGTCTTCGATATGATTCCATTGGTCGACTTCTCTGTTTTTATGCCAATACCACACTGTTTTCATTACTGAAGCTCTGTAGTAGAGTTTGAAGTCAGGGATGGTAATGCCTCCAGAAGTTCCTTTATTGTATAAGATTGTTTTGGCTATCCTGGGTTTTTTGTTTTTCCATATAAAGTTGATTAATGTCCTCTCAAGATCAGCGAAGAATTTTGATGGGATCTTGATGGGGATTGCATTGAATCTATAGATTGCCTTTGGTAGGATTGCCATTTTTACTATGTTGATCCTCCCAATCCAGGAGCAAGGGAGATCCTTCCATTTTCTGGTATCTTCATCAATTTCTTTCTTCAATGCCTTAAAGTTCTTGTCAAATAGATCTTTCACTTCTTTGGTTAGAGTTACCCCAAGATATTTTATGCTGTTTGTGGCTATCGTGAAAGGAGAAGCTTCTCTTATTTCACTCTCTGCTTCCATATCCTTTGTGTATAGGAGGGCGACTGATTTTTTGGAGTTGATCTTGTACCCGGCCACATTACTAAAGGTGTTTATCAGCTGTAGGAGTTCTTTGGTGGAGTTTTTGGGGTCGCTTATGTACACTATCATATCATCTGCAAATAACGAAAGTTTAACTTCTTCCTTTCCAATTCGAATCCCCTTGATCCCCTTATGTTTTCTTATTGCTATTGCTAAAACTTCAAGCACTATGTTGAAGAGGTATGGAGAGAGTGGACAGCCTTGTCGTGTTCCTGATTTTAGCGGGATGGCTTTGAGATTCTCTCCGTTTAGTTTGATGTTAGCTGTCGGCTTGCTGTAAATAGTTTTTATTATATTTTGGTATGACCCTTGTATCCCTAATCTCTCCAAGACTTTTATCATAAAGGGATGTTGAATTTTGTCAAAAGCTTTTTCAGCATCTAAAGAAATGATCATATGGTTTTTTTCTTTCAGTTTATTTATATGATGTATTACATTGATAGACTTTTGTATGTTGAACCAGCCTTGCATCTCTGGGATGAAGCCTACTTGATCATAATGGATAATTTTTCTAATGTGTTCTTGGATACGTTTTGCCAGTATTTTGTTGAGGATTTTTGTGTCGATGCTCATGAGTGAGATTGGCCTGTAATTCTCTTTCTTGGTTGAGTCTTTGTGTGGTATCAGAGTGACTGTAGCTTCATAAAAGGAATTTGGCAATGACTCTTCTGTTTCTATATTGTGAAATACATTAAGGAGTATAGGCATTATGTCTTCTTGGAAGTTCTGGTAGAATTCCGCATTGAAACCATCTGGTCCTGGACTTTTTTTGGTAGGGAGGTTTTTGATAACAACTTCTAATTCTTCGCGACTCACAGGTCTATTTAGATTTTTCACCTGGTCCTGATTTATCTTTGGTATGTGGTATTTATCTAAAAAAGTGTCCATTTCTTTACATTTTCCAGTTTTGTGGCATATAGGCTTTTGTAGTAGGATCTAATGATTCTCTGAATTTCCTCTATTTCTGTGGTTATGTCCCCCTTTTCATTTCTGATCTTATTAATTTGCATATTCTCTTTCTTCCATTTGGTAAGTTTGGATAGGGGTTTATCAATTTTGTTGATTTTCTCCAGGAACCAGCTTTTTGTTTCATTGATTCTTTGGATTGTTTTCTGTGTTTCTATTTTGTTTATTTCCACCCTCAGTTTGACTATTTCCAGTCTTCTACTCCTCCTAGGTGATTCTGCTTCTTTTTTTTCTAGAGCTTTCAGGTGGGCTGTTAATTCTCCAATGTGTGCTTTCTCTATTTTCTTTAAGTGGGCAGTTAGGGCTACGAACTTTCCCCTTAGGACTGCTTTCATAGTGTCCCATAAGTTTGAGTAGGTTGTTTCTTTATTTTCATTGAATTCAAGGAAGACTTTAATTTCTTTCTTTATTTCTTCTTTGATCCAGGTGTGGGTCAATAGTTGACTGTTCAGTTTCCAAGAGTTTGTAGGCTTTCTGTGGGTAGCATTGTTGTTGAATTGTAACTTTAGACCATGGTGATCTGATAAGACACAGTTGGTTACTAATATTTTTTTGTAACTGTGTAAGTTTGCTTTGTTTCCGAGTATGTGGTAAATTTTCGAGAAGGTTCCATGAACTGCAGAGAAGAAGGTATATTCTTTACTATTTGGCTGGAATGATCTATAGATGTCTGTTAAGTCCCTTTGATTCATTACCTCCATTAATTCTCTTATTTCTCTGTTAGGTTTCTGTCTGATTGACCTGTTCATTGGTGAAAGAGGAGTTTTGAATTCTCCTGCTATTAGAGTGTGCAGTTTGATGGCAGCCTTGACTTTTAGTAATGTATCTTTTACTTACGTGGTTGCTTTTATATTAGGGGCATAGATATTCAGGATTGAGACTTCATCCTGATGAATTGTTCCTGTGATTAGTATAAAATGTCCATCTCCATCTCTTCTGATTGATTTAAGTTTGAAGTCAACTTTGTTCGAAATTAGTATGGCCACACCTGCTTGTTTCTTAGGTCCATTTGCTTGATAAACCTTTTCCCATCCCTTTACGCTAAGGAGGTGCCTGTCTTTGTGGTTGAGGTGTATTTCTTGTAAACAGCAGAATGTTGGATCCTGTTTGCTTATCCAATCTTTTAGCCTGTGCCTTTTTATAGGTGAGTTGAGTCCATTGACATTAAGGGATATTAATGACCAGTGGTTGTTAAGTCCGGTCACTGTTTTAGTCATAGAATTTGTTTGCTTTCTTTGAGTTGCACTGGTGAAAGGACTCTAGATGTTTGAGTTATTGTGGTATTTGTTGGGCTCCTTGGTTTGTGATTTTCCTTCTAATACTTTCTGTAAGGCTGGATTTGTGGCTACATATTGTTTAAATTTGTTTTTATGCTGGAAAATTTTGTTTTCTCCATTTATAGTGAACGAAAGCTTGGCTGGGTATAGTAGTCTGGGCTTGCATCCATTATCTCTTAGCTTCTGCAGTACATCTATCCAGGACCTTCTGGCTTTCATGGTTTCCATAGAGTAGTCAGGTGTAAGTCTGATTGGTTTACCTTTATAATTAACTTGACCTTTTTCCTTTGCAGCTCTTAATATTCTTTCTTTATTCTGTATGTTTTGTGTTTTGATTATTATATGGCGAGGAGATGTTTTTTTTTTTTTTTGGTCCAGTCTATTCGGTGTTCTGTAAGCTTCTTGTACCTTCAAAGGAATATCTTTCTTTAGGTTGGGAAAGTTTTCTTCTATAATTTTATTAAATATATTTTCTGGACCTTTGAGCTGTACTTCTTCTCATTCTTCAACTCCAATTATTCTTAGGATTGGTCTTTTTATTGTGTCCCAGATTTCCTGAATGTTTTGTGATGAGAATTTGTTGGATTTGCTGTTTTCTTTAATCAGTGCGTTTATTTTCTCTATGGTATCTTCAGTGTCTGTGATTCTTTCTTCATTCTCTTGGATTCTGCTGGTTATTCTTGTTTCTGTAGTTTCTATTCATTTACCTAGATTCTCTATGTCCAGTCGGCCCTCTGTTTGTGTTTTCTTCCTTGTCTCCATTTCAGTTTTCAGTTCTTGAACTGTTTCCATTATCTGTTTGATTGTTTTTCCTTGGTTTCCTAGGTTTATTCAATTCTTCAAACTTTCTGTTATACTTCTCATCCATTTCCATAAGGGCGTTTTTTACATGCTGTTTAAGGATGTCAAGCACTTTCATAGATTCCATTTTTACTACTTCTTCTTGATTAAGGTGTTCATGTCCTCCTGTTGTGGAGTTGCTGGGTTCTGGTGGTTTCCTGTTGTTTTTCAGATTGTTGAGTGAATTCTTGCATTGGTGCCTGCCCATCTCTTCTTCTGAATGCTCCCCTAAGGATCGTCTTTTACAGGATCAGGTCTCCTTGCCCACTGATGCTACTTCCCAGTGATGGGACTCTCCCGTGATGGCTCTCTAGGTGCCCCAGTGATGTATCTCCTGGTGCCAAGATCAGCTCTCCTTGCTGGTTAGGTAGCTTGTAAACAAAGCGCCTACCCTGCTTGGTGCAGGCAGGCTACTGAGGACAAAGGAATTCTAGCCCGCCCGGCTGCCCTCCGGATACTGCCCCAGCGCCCAGACAGGCTGAGCTGGGTGATGTTATTTGCCCAGAGATGGCAGGGAGAGAGAAGTGAGGGAGGGTTCTGGGTGTACGCTGGGTGAGGTATGAAGAGAGAGGTGTTATGCAGGTGTATAGGCCTTGCATGAAATACTTCCTTGACCCGGGCTGTGGCCGCGGGTCAGAAACTCACTCACCCCGAGAAGGTTCTTCTGGTGCCGAGATCAGCACTCCGTGCTGGTTGGGTAGCTTGTAAAAAAAAGGCTGTGTACTTTTTTGTACATTGTGTATATTGTGTGCATTTTGTGTACATTGTGTACATTTTTTACACTTTGTACATTGTGTACACTTTTTGTACATTGTGTACACTGTGTACATTGTGTACACTATGGATATTGTGTACATTATGTAGACTACATTTCGTACACTGTGTATATTGTGTATATTTTGCACTGTACATTTTGTACACTGTGTACATTGTGTCCACATTTTGGACATTGTGTACACTGTGTATATTTTGTGTACATTGTGTACATTTTGTGTACATTGTGTATATTTGGTGTACATTGTGTACATTGTGTAAACATTTTGTACATTGGGTACACTGTGTACATTTGTGTACCTTGTGTACATTTTGTATGCTGTACATTTTGTACACTGTGTATATTGTGTACATTTGGTACACTGTACATTTTGTAAACTGTGTACATTGTGTACATTTTGTGTACATTGTGTATATTTTGTGTACATTGTGTACATTTTGTATACATTTTGTGTACATTGTGTAAACTTATTGTACATTGTGTACACTGTGTACATTTTGTGTACCTTTGGTGTACATGGTATAAAATGTGTACATTGTGTACATTTTGTACAGTGAACATTTTGTACACTGTGTATATTTTGTACATTTTTCACTGTACATTTTGTACACTTTGTACATTGTGTACATTCTGTGTACATACTGTGTCCATTCTGTGTACATTGTGAACATACTATATATTTTGAGTACATTGTGTAAACTTTTTGTGCATTGTGAATACTGTGAATATTTTTTGTACATGGTGTACGTTGTATACATTTGGTGTACATGGTATAAACTGTGTACATTGTGTACATTTTGTACAGTGTACATTTTGTACACTGTGTATATTTTGTACATTTTTCACTGTATATTTTGTACACTTTGTATATTGTGTACATTCTGTGTACATATTGTGTCCATTGTGTCCATTCTGTGTACATTGTGCACATACTGTATATTTTGTGTACATTGTGTAAACGTTTTGTACATTGTGAATACTGTGTATATTTTGTGTACATGGTGTACGTTGTGTACATTTGGTGTACATGGTATAAACAGTGTACATTGTATAAATTTTGTACACTGTAAATTTTTTACACTATGTACATTGTGTACATTTTGTTTACATATTGTGTACACTTTGTGTACACTCAGTACATTTTGTACACTGTGTGCATTGTGTACACTTATTTTACATTGGGTACACTCTGTACATTTTGTGAACATTGTGTATATTTTGTGTACATTGTGTACACTCTGTACTTTGGTTACAATTCGTACACTGTGTACATTGTGTACACTTTGTAAATTTTTTGAACATTGTGTACAATGTGTACAATTTTTGAACATTGTTTTCACAGTGTACATTGTGTACAATTTCTGTACATTGTGTACACTATGTTTATTTCTTTTATATTTTGTACACTGTTTGCATTTTGTACACTTTTGTACATTGTGTATAATGTGTACCCTTTTGTATATTGTGCATACTGTGTATGTTCTGTATATATAGTGTATATTTTGTACACTAGGTACATTGTGTCCACTATTTGTACATTGTTTTCACTGTGTACATTTTGTGTACATTGTGTATATTGTGTACATTTTATTACATTGTGTACATTGTATACATTTTTTGTACATTGTATACACTGTTTACATTGTGTTCATTTTGTACACTGTACATTTTGTACACTGTGTATATTATTTGGATTTTGTGTACATATTATGAATATTGTTTACATTTTGTGTACATGGTAAAAACTGTGTACATTGTGTAAATTGTGTACACTGTTCATTTTGTACACTGTACATTTTATACACTGTGTACAGTGTGTACATATTTTGTGTACATTGTGAACATTTTGTACACTGTACATTTTGTACATTTTGTACACTGTGTACATTGTGTACAGTGTGTACATTGTGTGTACATTGTGAACATTTTGTACACTGTGAACATTGTGTACAATTTGTATATTGGTTACACTCTGTACATTTTCTGTACATTGTGTACTTTGTGTACATTTTTTGTACATTGCGTACATAGTGCACATTTTGTGTACATTGTACACATTGTGTACATTTTATGTACATTGTGTACATTTTGTACACTTTGTACATTGTGTACACTTTGTACATTGTGTACACTGTGTACATTTTGTGTACTCTGTTTACAATGTGGAGATTGTTTACATTATGTAGACTACATTTCGCACACTGTATATTGTGTACATTTTGCACTGTACATTTTGTAAACTGTGTACGTTGTGTCCACTATTTGTACATTGTGTACACTGTGTATATTTTTTGTACATTGTGTACATTTTGTATGCATTGTGTACATTTTGTGTACATTGTGTACATTTTGTATATTTTGTGTACATTGTGTAAAATTTTTACATTGTGTACACTGTGTACATTTTGTTTACATTTTGTACATTGTGTACATTTGGTGTACATGGTATAAACTGTTTGCATTGTGTACATTTTGTACACTGTACATTTTTTTACACTGTGTACTTTGTGTACATTTTGTGTATTTATTGTGTAAATTCTATACATTTTGTGTACAGTGTGTAAATTTTGTACACTGTGTACATTGTGAACACATATTGTACATTGTGTACACTTTGAATATTTTGTGTACATTGTGAACATTGTGTACATTTTGTGTACAATGTGTACATTTTGTACACTGTGTATATAGTGTACATTTTGCACTGTACATTTTCTACATTGTGTGCATTTGGTCCACTTTTTGTACATTGTGTATACTGTGTATATTTTGGGTACATTGTGTACCTTGTGTACATTTTGTGTACGTTGTGTTCATTTTGTGTACATTGTGTACATTTTGTGTACATTGTGAATATTTTGTACAAAGTATATTGTGTACACTTTCTGTACATTGTGTAAACTGTGTACATTTTGTGTACATTGTATAAACTGGGTATGTTTGTATATTTGTACACTGTACATGTTGTAGACTGTGTAAATTTTTTGTACATTGTGTACAAAGTGCACTTTGTGTGAATATTGTGTACACTGTGTACATTGTGTACATTTTGTACACTCTCCACTTTGTACAGTGTGTTCATTGTGTACAATGTTTATATTTTGTGTACATTGTATAAACTCTGTACATTGTGTACATTTTCAAATTTGTACATTTTGTACGCTTTTTGTACATTGTGTACACTGTGTACATTTTGTGTACATTGTTTACATTCTGAACATTGTGTACATTTTGTACACTGTGTATATTGTGTACATTTTGTACACTGTACAATTTGTAAACTGTGTACTGTGTATAAAATGTGTGCATTGTGTGTACATTGGGAACATTGTGTATATTGTGTACATTTTGTACACTGTGCATCTTGTACACTTTTTGTACATTGTTTTCACTGTGTACATTTTGTGTACATTGTGTACACTGAGGACATTTTGTACATTTTGTGCACTACATTATATACACTTTGTATATTGTGTATATTTTGCACTGTACATTTTGTACACTGTGTACATTGTGTCCACTTTTTGTACATTTTGTACACTGTGTATATTTTGTGTACGTTTTGTACATTTTGTTTTTGTACATTTTGTGTTTTTTTGTACATTTTGTGTTCATTGTGTAAACTTTTTGTACATTGTGTACACTGTGTACACTTTGTGTACATTGTGTATATTTGGTGTACATGCTATAAATTGTGTACATTGTGTACATTTTGTGTATATATTATGTATATTGTGTACATTTTTTTGGACACTGTGTACAATTTGTACACTGTGTACATTGCGTATACTTATTGTAGATTTTGTACACTGTGTACATTTTGTGTACATTGTGTATATTTTGTTTATGTTGTGTGCACTCTGTATATTGTGTACATTTTGTACATTGTGTACATTGTGTACACTTTGTACATTTTGTGTACATTGTGTATACTTTTTGAATATTGATTTCACAGTGTACGTTTTGTGTACATTGTGTACAATTTCTGTATATTGTGTACACTGTATTTTTTTGTACATTTTCTTCACTGTGTACATTGTGTACATTTTTTGTATATATTGTTCCCATTGTGTATATTTTGTTTACACTGTGTACATTTTGTACACTGTGTACATTGTGTATACTTATTGTAGATTGTGTACACTGTGTACATTTTGTGTACATTGTGTACACTTTTTTAACATTGTTTTCACATTGTACGTTTTGTGTACATTGTGTTCATTGTGTAAAATTCTGAATATTGTTTCACTGTGTATATATTGTGTACATTTTGTACAATGTGGACATTTTTTTATACATTTGGTAAATTTTGTATAATGTGTACCCTTTTTGTACTTGTCTACACTCTGTATGTTTTGTGTACATTGTGTACATTTTATACACTGTTTACACTGTGTCCACTTTTTGTACATTGATTTCGATGTGTATATTTTGTGTTCATTGTTTACATTGTACACACTCTTTGAACAATTTTACACTGAGTATCTTTTTTGTACATTGTGTTCATTGTGTACATTGTATACATTTTGTTTATATTGTATACTCTATGTACATTGTGTACATTTTTTACACCGTACATTTTGTACACTGTACATTCTGTACACTTTTTGCACCTTGTGTACAGTGTAAGTTTTGTGTACATTGTATATATTTTAATTACATTGTATACACTGTGTACATATTGTATACTGTGTACATTTTGTTGATTTTGTGTATATATTATGTACATTGTGTCCATTTTGTGCAGATTTTATACATTGGGTACACTGTGTACATTGTGCACATTTTGTATACATTTTGAAAAGTGTGTAAATTGTGAAATTATTGTGTATATTGTGTATATTTTGTGTACAAGTTTAACTTCTTACTTTCCAATTCGAATCCCCTTGATCCCCTTATGTTTTCTTATTGCTATTGCTAAAATTTCAAGCACAATATTAAAAAGGTATGGAGAGAATGGACAGCCTCGTTATGTTCCTGATTTAAGTGGGATGGCTTTGTGTTTCTCTCCATTTTGTTTGATGTTAGCTGTCGGTTTGCTGTAAATAGCTTTTGTTATATTTAGGTATAACCCTTGTATCCCTAATCTCTCCCAGACTTTTATCATAAAGGGATGTTGAATTTTGTCAAATGCTTTTTCAGCATCTAATGAAATGATCATATGTTTTTTTCATTCAGTTTATTTATATGATGGATTACATTGATAGATTTTCGTATGTTGATCCAGCCTTGCATCTCTGGGATGAAGCCTACTTGATCATAATGGATAATTTTTCTAATGTGTTCTTGAATGCATTATGCCAGAATTTTGTTGAGGATTTTTGCGTCGATGTTCCTGAGTGAGATTGGCATGTAATTCTCTTTCTTGGTTGAGTCTTTGTGTGGTTTTGGTATCAAAGTGACTGTAGCTTCATAAAAGGAATTTGACAATGACTCTTGTGTTTCTATATTGTGAAATACATTAAGGAGTATAGGTATTAGGTCTTCTTGGAAGTTCTGGTAGAATTCCGCATTGAAACCATCTGGTTCTGGGCTTTTTTTGGTAGGGAGATTTTTGATAACAGCTTCTAATTCTTCGCGACTGACAGGTCTATTTAGATTGTTCACCTGGTCCTGATTTAACTTTGGTATAAGGTATTTATCTAAAAGAGTGTCCATTTCTTCTACATTTTCCAGTTTTGTGGCATATAGGCTTTTGTAGTAAGATCTAATGATTCTCTGAATTTCCTCTGTGTCTGTGGTTATGTCCCCCTTTTCATTTCTGATCTTATTAATTTGCATATTCTCTCTCTGCCGTTTGATTAGTTTGGATAGGGGTTTATCAATTTTGTCGATTTTCTCCAGGAACCAGCTTTTTGTTTCATCGATTCTTTGGATTGGTTATTGTGTTTCTATTTTGTTGTTTTCTGCCCTCAGTTTGACAATTTCCATTCTTCTACTCCTCCTAGGTGAGTCTGCTTCTTTTTTTAGAGCTTTCAGGTGGGCTGTTAAGTCTCCAATGTGTGCTTTCTCTGTTTTCTTTAATTGGGCCCTAAGTGCTATGAACTTTCCCCTTAGAATTGCTTTCATTGTGTCCCATAAGTTTGAGTAGGTTGTTTCTTTATTTTCATTGAATTCAAGGAAGACTTTAATTTCTTTCTTTATTTCTTCTTTAGTCCAGGTGTGGGTCAATAGTTGACTGTTCATTTTCCATGAGTTTGTAGGCTTTTTGGGGGTAGCATTGTTGTTGCATTTTAACTTTAGTCCATGGTGATCTGATAAGACACAGGAGGTTACGAATATTTTTTTGTAACTGTGGAAATTTGCTTTGTTACCGAGGATGTGGTCAGTTTTCGAGAAGGTTCCATGAGCTGCAGAGAAGAAGGTATATTCTTTCCTATATGGGTGGAATGATCTATAGATGTCTGTTTAGTCCCTTTAATTCATTACCTCCATTAATACTCTTATTTCTCTGTTAGGTTTCTGTCTGATTGACCTGTCCATTGGTGAAAGAGGAGTGTTGAAATCTCCTACTATTAGTGTGTGCGGTTTGATGGCAGCCTTGACTTTTAGTAATGTATCTTTTACTTACGTGGTTGCTTTTATATTAGGGGCATAGATATTCAGGATTGAGACTTCCTCCTTATGAATTGTTCCTGTTATGAGTATAAAATGTCCCTCTCCATCTCTTCTGATTGATTTAAGTTTGAAGTCAACTTTGTTCGAAATTAGTATGGCCACACCTGCTTGTTTCTTAGGTCCACTTGCTTGATTAAACCTTTTCCCAAACCTTTACGCTAAGTAGGTGCCTGTCTTTGTGGTTGAGGTGTGTTTCTTGTAAACAGCAGAATGTTGGATCCTGTTTGTGTATCCAATCTCTTAGCCTATGCCTTTTTATATGTGAGTTGAGTCCATTGACATTAAGGGATATTAATGACCAGGGGTTGTTAACTCCGGTCACTTTTTTAGTCATAGAGTTTGTGTGTTTGCCTTCTTTGAGTTGCGCTGGTGAAGGGTCTCTAGATGTTTGAGTAATTGTGGTCATTGTCGGACTCCTTGGTTTGTGATTTTCCTTTTATTTCTTTCTGTAAGGCTGGATTTGTGGCTATGTATTGTTTAAATTTGTTCTATCCTGGAAAATTTTGTTTTCTCCATTTATAGTGAACGAAAGCTTGGCTGGGTATAGTAGTCTGGGCTTGCATCCATGGTCTCTTAGTTTTTGAAGTACATCTATCCAGGACCTTCTGGCTTTCATGGTTTCCATAGAGAAGTCAGGTGTAAGTCTGATAGGTTTACCTTTGTAAGTAACTTGGCCTTTTTCCTTAGTGGCTCTTAATATTCTTTCTTTATTCTGTATGCCTTGTGTTTTGATTATTATATGCCGAGGGCATGTGTTTTTTTTTTTTTTTTTTTTTGATCCAGCCTATTCGGTGTTCTGTATGCTTCTTGAACCTTCAAAGGAATATCTTTCTTTAGATTGGGAAAGGTTTCTTCTATAATTTTATTAAATATATTTTCTGGATTGTTGAGCTGTACTTCTTCTCCTTCTTCTATCCCAATTATTCTTAGGTTTGGTCTTTTTATTGTGTCCCATATTTCCTGAATGTTTTGTGATGAGAATTTGTTGGTTTTGCTGTTTTCTTTGATCAGAGTGTTTATTTTCTTTATGGTATCTTCAGTGTCTGACATTCTTTCTTTTATCTCTTGTAATCTGTTGGTAGTTCTTGACTCTGTAGTTCCTGTTCGTTTACCCAGATTTTCCATCTCCATCCTGCCCTCTGTGTTTTCTTCATTACTTCCATTTCATTCTTAAAGTCTTGAACCGCTTCCCTTACCTGTTTGATTGCTTTTTCTTGTTTCTCTTGGTTTTCTTGGGTATCTTTGAGCGATTTATTCATTTCCTCTACCTTTTTGTTTGTCATCTCTAATTGTTTATGGCAATTTTTCACCTCCTGTTTAAGGTCTTCTATTATTTTCATATAATTCACTTTTGAGTCGATTTCTTCTAATTCTTCTGGAGTAGGGTGTACAATTGTTCTTGTTTCGGAATCCCTGGATTCTGGTGATGACATGTTTCTTTCAGGTTATTGGCGGAATTCTTGCATGGGCACCTTCCCATCTCTTCCTTCAAATGGAGCCAGGAGAGGCCTGGTGTCTTGGTCCAGTCTTTGCTGTGACTGAGTCTCTGGGTGTATCTCTTCAGTGTAGAAGCAGGAACCGACCCGTCCAGATGGAACTCCTCAGCACCACAACTCGGACGCCACTCTGGGTGGTATCCCATCCAGATGGAACTCCTCAGCACCTAAACGGGGATGCCTGGTAGCCCTAACCTTGAGACCTGCCCGGAAGGCAGGCACCCCTGTTCGCTCTGGGTGGGTAGCCTTATTGTAGAAGCTTAAAAGTGGTCTTGAGCACTGGTCCGTGTATACAGCAGGGCAGGGTTGGGGGGTGGGGTGCTGGGGGGTTGGGTCGTGCCTAAGAAAGACAGCCCTGCAGAAGGAGCTGGGGGCAGGGTTTTGTGCTTGCTTCTGGGACACACTGCCCCTGGATAAGAGACACTCACCCTTCCAGATGGAACTCCTCAGCACCTAAACAGGGCTGCTTGGTAGCCCAAATATCCGGGGACAAGAGGAAGGACGTGGGAGGCGGCCCTGCGTCCAGGAGACCACTGAAGGCCCTGGAGCACCAACTGTAGGTGCCTGAGTTCCCTTACAGGGAACCTTGAGACCTGCCTGGAAGGCAGTCACTCCCCGCTTGCTCTGGGTGGGTAGCCTTAGTGTAGGAGCTTAAAACCAGTCTTGAGCACTGGTCCTAGCAAACAGCAGGGCAGGTTTGGGGGGATGTGGTGCTGGGGGTTGGGTCGTGCCTAAGAAAGACAGCCCTGCAGAAGGAGCTGGGGGAGGGGGTTGTGCTTGTTTCTGGGACACACCGCCCCTGGATAGGAGACACTCTCCCGTCCAGATGGAACTCCTCAGCACATAAACAGGGCTGCGTGGTAGCCCAAAGACCCAGGGACAAGAGGAAGATATGGGAGGCAGCACTGGGTCCAGGAGAGCACTGGAGTCCCTGGAGCAGTAGCTGTAGGTGCCCAAGGTACCTTACAGGGAACCTTGAGAACTGCCTGGAAGGCAGGCTCTCCCTGCTCGCTCTGGGCTTTGTACACTTTTTGTACATTGTGTTTGCTCTGTATATTTTGTGTACATTGTGTACTGGCAATGGGTTTTGGATCCTACTGCAACTATTGGCTTTGTGGGAGCCTTGGCAGTTTGGATGATCACCTTACTAGACCTGGATAGAGATGGGTGGTCCTTGGAGTTCCCACAGGGCAGGGAACCCTGATTGATCTTTGGGCAATCAAGGAAGGGGGATTTGATTGGGGGAGGGGGAGGGAAGGAGGGGCGGCTGTGGGGAAGAGACAGAAATCTTTAATAAATAAATACAAACATCAATAAAATAAATAAATAAAGTAGAAAAAAGACTTAGGAATTTGGTAAGTGGATTTGGGGAAATTAGAGGCCAGCTTCTATGTGATTAGTTTCAGTACCATCTAAGTGACATAATGAAATACTGGCTCAATTTTTTTTTAACTGGCGTGGTGGTGGCACCACATGCCTTTAATCCCAGTACTTGGGAGGCAGAGGTAGTCGGATCTCTGTGAGTACGAGGCCAGCATGGACCACAGAGCAAGTTTCAGGACAGGCTTTATGCTACACAGAGAAACCCTAAGGAAACAAAAGAATTTAAAGAACAGCAAATTATTAGTATCCAGGCAAAACCTCAGTCTCCCTCTCCTTCTTTATGTCCGTACACTAGTGTGTATATGTGTGTGTGTGTGTTCTGTGTATACACGTGTATGTGTGTGTTCTGTGCATACACGTCTGTGTGTTCTGTGCATACCTGTGTGTGTTTCTTGTGCATACACATATGTGTGTTCTGTGCATACCTGTGTGTGTGTCCTCTGTATACACATATGTGTGTTCTATACGTACATGTGTGCATACATTTAGTGTACCCTCCATGCACAGATACCGGAAGAGGAGGCTGGGTGCTCTGATCTATCACTCTACACCTGATTCAGATGAGACAGCATCTTTCTCTGTACCTGGAGCTAGGCTGGCCATCTGCTGGCCCTAGAGATTTTGGGGTCTCCATTCTCTTCAGATTCAACAGTCCAGGGGTTACAGTAACCTACATAGGCACAATCAACTTTTTACAAGGATTCTTGGATCTAACCTCAAACTTCTGTCTTTGAATGGCAAGGACACTTAACTAAATGGTACTTGCTCAGGTACCCTACAATAGATGGGCACAGGCGATAGCTTCCTAGGTATAACCCCAGCAGCACAGTCATTAAGGGCAACATTGAATAAATGGGACATCCAT
>CADCXT010001171.1:0-35000 GCA_902806775.1 Microtus agrestis
GCCAACAAGTATAGCCAGTTGGTGAGATCTGGGGCCAATGAAATATTTGCCTCAAACATATGGTGTAGGCCAATTGAGAGAAAAATTTCATATCACTGTGTATGGAATTATACTTATACATAAACACTAACTAACCCACACGAGCTAAAAACACAGAGAGACACACTGACAGAAACAGTCCCACATCTCAACAAACACAAGCATATATATATGAAAGAGAGAATGAGAGAAGAAATTAAAAGAGGGAGTGAGAGGATAAGAGCAAGTGAGACAAACATAACAAAAAATTATAGCACATCACAATGGAAAACATATATCGGAATAAAAGTTTTTACACATAAATGATTACTGTAAATTATACCTGTAAAGAGACTCCCTGAGTGTGATTTGTAAAATTCAGCCCAGACACAGGAGTCCAGTCTTTTATGCATCTCTGGAAAGACACTTGCTTGACCCAGATCTCTGGTTGCTCTCTGCGCCCCCTGCTGGTCATAAGCACCCTGCAGGAAGGTTTGTGTTTGATCTCACAGTAACTTTGCATCACTGTGCATCTGGTGCAGTAATACATGGCTGTGTCCTCAGACCTCAGACTGCTCATTTCCAGGTACAGGGTGTTCTTGGCATTGTCTCTGGAGATGGTGAATCGGCCTTTCACGGCATCAGCATAGTCGATGTAGCTACTACTACCACTAATATATGCGAGCCATTCCAGACCTTTCCCTGGAGCCTGGCGGACCCAGTACATGTAGTAATCACTGAAGGTGAATCCAGAGGCTGCACAGGAGAGTTTTAGGTTCTTTCCGGGCCGCACTAAGCCTCCTCCAGACTCCACCAGCTGCACCTCACACTGGCCACCTGGAAACACAGAGAATACTGGTCAGAAGACTGTCACTAAAGTTATTTTTCTTCTCATGTCCACACAACACACAGACAAAATCTCTTCTCCATTAATTACCACTTAAAATAACAGCAAGGAAAAGCCAAATAAGCCACAAGTCCATGGTAAGTGATCTGTGTTCAGTGCTGATCACTGAATGGGAGGATCTGGGAATCCAGGACTGGGCTCCTCTCCAAAGCTGCAGGGTCAGGGCAGGGCTGGTTTTCATGAGCACAGAGGAAGCTTATTTGCATTTCTTCCTCCTGTAGCAAGCTCTGGAGTTGGACCCTTGGGGGAAGGCAGTGCTCAGAGCAGATATAAGGCATCAAAGACAATGACGACAGTTACAGAGACTGACATAGTAAGGAACCTCCATGTGACCTTTTCCTTGCTAAGGATTCACCACACTTCACTGAGTTCTCTTTCATACAGGTGCTCAGAACATGCTGTGTTTCCACACTGTTGTATCTCCTTAGTACATATATGTAATTTAAAAGATCCACAGAATGTTGTGTCTCTATATAGGAGCTCTGTCTCTGGACAGAAGCCATGTCTGAACTAGACATGGCTTCTCCATAATGTGGATCTTGGACAGGGTTGTGCCTAACCAGGGAGGTTAGCAAAACTTCTTCCTTGTGTCAGTTAGCACCTTGGAATTTTCTGAATTTTACATATTTATGAGACAATGCTGTGCTTACATAGTCACCAATCCAATTACCTTCCAAATAGTCACACTTTCTGATACAATCACGCATTCAAACACTCACACACACATACATCACATCCACATGTAGAAATACTTTGTGGGCAGAGGGAGAAGATTTCTTTCTTACTGTCTTTTGACATTGTCACTCTGGTTGGCTTGGACTCACTATATAGACCAAGCTGATATTGAACCATGAGAGATTCTCTTACTACTGTCTTACTAGTGACTGGATTAAAAGTATGCACTACAATTTTTGACCATCTCATGCAGATTTTGTAAAAATTTGAAATTATTTTATAGAAAAATTTCTGATTATTATTTACTTCCCTCATTTCTTCCAGGTCCTTCCTCTTTCTCACACTGCCCAACTCTTTAACAAGTGGAGTTTTATGGTGATTTTAGGAGTTAGGCTCATTGCTTTCATTTTCAAATAGACAATAAATGGTTTAAATATCAATAATTGACAATACATTTTATCTTAGAAAATTATTATTCAATGCTTGTATTTGTCTTATATTTTAAAATGTTTTATTAATGTGCACAAAATCTAACAACAAAGTTCAGGACTGAGGAGATTCCTCAGGGCTAAGAAGCCTGCCTCCCTGTATGAGTACCTCAGTTGCATTCTCAGCACTTGACGATAAATCTGGGTGTAATGGTTTAACATTCAGTCCCAGCACTGGGGAGGTGGTGACTGGAAACTCTCTGTGACTTGCCATCCCACCATTCTATCTGAACTTCAGAACTCCAGGTTCAGTGTGAGACCCTCTCTCTACAAATAAGGTAGATGTCAACTGAGAAATACACTCAGGATCAACTTGTGACGTCCACAAAAATTTTCAAACATACACTGTGACTATTAGCATTTTCATTCATTCAAATATTTCCTTTCTCCTGTGTTGAATTTTATAGCTACTTAGAAGCAAGTCATGGAAGCTGTAGACATAGGCTGACTTGCTTGGTATTCTGGGAACAAAGAACAGGACTCTTGTGACTCATTGTATACTTGTTCCCCCTTAAAACTTTCATCATCCCTTACTAACATAGGGGTTGTCATTCTTTCACCAGCCACAAAATTTCATATTTTAAGTGTATTAATGTGAAAAATAATATTTTTCTATGTACAGTTCTGATCTTTTTCCTTTTAAATTGGGCTTGTTTCTTGAATTTATGGAATTTAATTGCACAAAAAGCAAACAATATAACCAAGAGCTATTTATCAAGCCCTCCTATCTTTTGAAACATCACATTTCCTACAGAAAATTATATTATTACAGCATTCAGTTATCTAATTCTAAATCAACATCAGCCTCCCCAAATTCTTCATGATGCCACCATTTATGACTATATGTAAAACATCAGAAAAACTGTAGGATCAATAATTGCGCATAAATCTCTAGAAGGCATGGTATGAAAGACAAAGTAAACCAAAGAAATGAGAATGAGAGAGAGAAAGGAAGACTTCATTTCCATCATGTGGCTTCTATCCAGAATCTGGGCTACATGAAATGATGACATCATTATCTTCTGTAAAGATCTATAGGATTGATAGGAATCTCATTTTCATTTTGAGGACCACACACCTGAATTAAAATGTAAAGATAAGACTGGACTGTAGCAATAAGCAACAGCATACATTGAAATGAGTAAGACAGGGGCTGCTGAGCTGGTTTCTCATTTACTCGTGTTCTGCATGTAACTTTGGCCCTTAGGCAGAAACTGGAGTTGGGTTGTGTTTAGAGATTTTATTATGGAAAGGGAGGCACTGATAATGAAGTCAAGCTCCAATTCCCAGTTTTTCAGGCCATCTGATGCCTGAGCTGGGCTCCATGGTCAGAGGATGCTGTGGTCACCTCTGTAATGTAAACTACTAATATACTATGAGAAAATATGCCTCTATGAAGCAAACATGCTAACTCCAAGACAGAGACACAGAACAAACAGTGATATAACAACAGAGGTAACCCTTCAAAGAGACACACATACTAGGACAAACAGATAAATGTATGTTAAAATCTTAAATTACTTGAAAAAAATTCCTTTTCAGCAAGCTACAAGTTCCACTTCTCCCCCAAACTCACCTATCCTCCTGCAACCTCAGTGGAACTCTGAAACACAGTTTGCTACAATACAGAGAGAATCAAGAGGTGAATGACCAGAACCCATTAGAATACCCCACTCTCTATGCCTGTCATAGTGGGGCAGAACCCCAAGCCTCTCCCCTACATGCCTCAGCATCTCTAGCCAGCCAGCAGGAGAGTTTCCTGACTGCAGGTGGTCTCATTACCTCCCCATCTACCAACCCTGCATGCTACTAGTCCCACCTGGGCCCCAAACTCGTCTGTCCTCTGAAAATTACAGTGGAACTCTGAAATGTAGCCTTCTAAAATACAGAGAGGACCAAGAGGTGAATGACTAGCCACCTGGCAGGACACCCCACTCTCTAGACCCTCCAGAGTGGGGCAAAACTACAGGCCTCTCCCCCATCTGACTTGGCTTCTCTAGGCCAGCCATCAGGAGAGTTTCCTGTAGATAGGCAGTCCCAATACCCCCACCCTATCCATCAGACCCTGCAAGTTACAAGTCTCAACTTGCCACCAAACATGCCTATACTTCGGCAAACTCAGTGGAACTCTGATGCACAGCCTGCTTCTATTATACAGAGAGGACCAAGAGGTGAGTGATCAGTCAGCCAGAGAGACATCATTTTTCTAGGCCCTCCATAATGGGGAAAAGCGATTGGACACTAGCCCACCTGCCTCAACTTCTATAGCCAGACAGCAGGTAAGTTTCCTGCAGCTAGGCAGCTCAAATACCTGTATCCCATTCATCAGACAATAAAAGTTACAAGTCCGGCTCCACCCACAAACACTCCAACCCACCTACCTCACAACATCAGAGGATGCTGAAACGCAAGCTGTAACCACACAGAGAGGACCATGAGAGAAACTCTAAAGCACAAGCTGTGACTGTCAGAGTGGTCCAAAAGCAAACCAGGAAAGCAGACTAAGAGAGACCCCAGTGGCTCTCTGACTCACATACATTGACAGTACAGAGCAGACAAAAAAAAATCCGAAAGACACAGACAGCCTTTTCAAGGATTGGACCAAGATGCAAAGACATTTCTTGCATCAGTTGAAGGAAGAGATAGGTAGGCATTAATGCAAGAATTAGTACAACAACCTAAAAAGCAACAATATAACACCAGAATCCAGGGGACATACAATAGGAAGACTTGATCATCTTAACCCAGAAGATGCAGAAGAAAATGATTTTAAATGTAACTTTATGAAGATTATGGGGACCTTTAAAGAGGAAATGAAAAACTCCCTTAAAGAAATGGAGGAACAGACACACAAAAAATTGGAAGAAATTAATAAATTACTCAAATATCATAAGAAAACCAAGAAAAAGCAATGAAAGATGTGCAACAAACAGTTTAAGATTGAAGACTGAAATACAGACAATAAAGAAAACACAAGCAGAGGGAATTTGGGATATGGAAAATCTGAAATGAACAGAAACTACAGAGGTAAGCATAACCAACAGAATACAAGAGTTGAAGGAGAGAATCTCATTTGTTGAAGATCCTATAGTGAAAATTGATTTATTGGTTAAAGAAAACATTAAATCCAAGAAACTCTTATTGAAAACCACCCAGGAAATCTGGGACACTATGAAAAAACCAAAATTAAGAATAATCTGGATAGAGGAAGAAGAAGAACATCAACTTAAATGCACAGAAAATATATTCAACAAAATCATAGAAATAAACATTCCCAACATAAAAAAGGATATTATTATAAAGGTACAAGAAGCTTACAGAACACCAAATAGACTGTATCAAAAAACCTCCACTCACCATATAATAATTAAAATTTAAAACATATAGAATAAAGAAAGAATATTAAGAGCTGCAAAGGAAAAAGGTCAATTATCATATAAATGTAGACTTACCAGAATTACACCTGACTTTTCAGTAGAAAACATGTAAGCCAGAAGGTTCTGGGCAAATATGGTACAGACACTATGAGATCATGGATGCAAGCCCAGACTACCCAACAAAGCAAAGCTTCAAATCACAGTCAGTAAAGAAAACAATTATTCCATAACAAAACCAGATTTTAAAAATCCCTGTCCACAAAACTAGCCTTACAGAAAGTACTAGAAGGAAAATCCCAGCCCAAGGAAGCTAACTGCACACATAAAAACATAGGAATAGAAAACCTCCCACAACATAATACAAGGAGGGAAACACATACTATGACCGAAACATAATAGGAATTAACAACCACTGGTCATTAATATTTCTTAATATTAACAAAGTTGTTTCTCCTATAAAAAACACAGGCTAAGAGAATGGATATGGAAACAGGAAACAGCCTTCTTCTGTACCCAAGAAACACACCTAAACCTCAAAGACAGACATTACCTCAGAATAAAGTTGTGGGAAAATCAATTGGACCTAAGAAAAATGTGGATGTAGCTATCCTATCATCTAACAAAATTTATTTTAAACTAAAGTCAATCAGAAGAGATGCAGAAGGACACTTTAGACTCATAATAGGAACAATCCATTAAGATGAAGTTTTAATCTTGAACATCTTTGCCCCTAATACAAGAGCAACCACTTATGTAAAAGAAACATTACTAAAGCTTAAATCTCACATCAAACCCCATACACTAATAGAAGGAAACTTAAACACTCTACCCTTGCCAATGGACATGTCAACCAAAGAGAAACTTAACAGAGAAATAAGAGAATTAACTCTTATGTAACATTTGAGTAATGACTCAAATGGATTTAATAGACATCTGTAGAACTTTCCACCCCAAACCCAAAAGAATATAACTTCTTCTGAGATCCTCATAGAACTTTCTCTAACCCCATACTTTGTAACGAAAGAAATCTCCACAGATATAGAAAAATGGAGTAACTCCCTGTATCTTATCAGATCACCATGGTTTATATTTAGAATTTAACAACAACACTACTCTTAGAAAGCTTACACAGTCAAGGAAATTGAACTGTGAAATATTGATCCACTCCTGGGTCAAGAAAGAAATTAAAGTCTTCTTAAAATTCAAGGAAAATAAGGGAACAACACCCAAAACTCTGGGACACTATGAGCAGTGCTAAGAGGAAAGTTCATAGCAGGAAGTACTCACGTAAGAAAAGTCGAGAAAGCTCACACTAGTGATTTAACAGTACACATGAAATCTCTAGAACAAAAGAAGCAGCCTCACCAGGATGAGTATATGACAGGAAATAATCAAATTGAGCGTTGAAGTCAATAAAATAGAAACAAAGAAAATACAAAGAATCAATGAGATAAAGAGCTAGTTCTTTAAGAAAATCAACGAGACAGACAAAGCCTTATCCCAACTAATCAAAGGGCAGAGAGAGAACACCCAAATTAATAAAATCATAAATAAAAAGGGGGCATAACAGCAGACACTGAATGAAAGCAGATAATCATTAGGTCATACTACTTAACCTGTACTCCACAAAATTGGAAAATGTAAAAGAAATGAACAACATGATAGATACCGTATACCAAAATTAAATCAAACCTGGTGAACAATCAAAATAGAAGTATAAAATGCAAGGAAATAGAAGCGCTCAACAAAAGCCCCCCAAATGGGGGAAAACTAAGGCAGGACTGATTTAGTGCAGAATTTTACCAGAAATTCAAAGAAGAGCTAACACCTATACTCCTTAAGTGTTCCACATAATATAAACAAAAGAAACATTGCCAACCTCTTTTTATGAGGATATAGTTACCTTGACATAAAACCACACAAGGACTCAGCCAAAAAAGAGAATTTACAGACCAAACTAACTCTTGAACACAGATGCAAAATTACTCAACAAAATACTAGCAAACCAAATCTAAGAACACCTCAAAAAAATTATCCACCATGATCAAGTCACCTTCCTCCCAGAGGTGCAGGGATGGGTCAACATACAAAAATATAACAACATAATTGATCATATAACTAAACTGTAAGAAAAAAAATACGATCATTTCATTAGATATTAAAAAAGCACTTGACAAAATCCACCACCCCCTCATGATAAAGGTCTTAGATCAGGAATACAATAAAGTTATCTAAATTGAATAACAGCAATATGCAGCAAGCCAACAACCAACATCAAATTAAATGGAGAAAAACTCAAAGTGATTCCACTAAAATAAGGGATGAGACAAGGGTGTTCACTCTCTCCATATCTATTCTGCATAGTTCTTGAAGTTCTGGCTACAGCAATAAGACAACTAAAGGAGATAAAAGGGATTCAAGTTGGAGAGAAAGAAGTCAAACATTCATTATTTGCTGATGATAAGATAGTATACATAAGTGACCCAAAAACACTACCATGGAATTCCTACAGCTGGCAAATAGATTCAGTCATATGGCAGGACACAAGATCCACTCAAAGGGGGCTGGAGAGATGGCTCAGAGGGGAAGAACACTAGCTGTTCTTCTGGAGGTCCCGAGTTCAATTCCCAGCAATCACATGGTGGCTCACTACCATCTGTAATGAGACCTGGTGCCTTCCTTGCCAGCATTGTATGCTTAATAAATAAATGAATCTTTAAAAAAAGATCCACTCAAAATAAAATAAAATAAAATCAGTAGCACTCCTACATACAAATGATGAAGAAGCAGATAAAGAAATCAGAGAAACATCACCTTTCACAGTAGTCACAACAAAGGATCTTGGGGTATCACTAACAAATGAAATAAAAGATCTATTTGACAAGAACTTTAAGACTTTGAAAAAAGAAATTGGGAAGATATCAGAAAATGGAAAGATTTCCCATGCTCTTGGATAGGTAGAATCAACATAATAAAAATGGCAATCTTACTAAATGCAATCTTTAGATTCAGTGTAATCCCCACCAAAATCCCAACACAATTCTTCACATACCATGAAAGAAAAATAATCAACTTCATATAGAGAAACAAAAAAAAAAAAAAACAGAATAGCCCAAACAATTCTGTACAATAAACGAACTTCTGGAGGCAACACCATCCCTGACTTCAAGCTCTATTACAGATCTAAAAATTGAAAACAGCTTGGTATCAGCATAAAAACAGACTAAGTGAACTGAATCAAAGGCCCGGATATTAATTCACACACACACACACACATATAAACACCCAATTTTTGACAAAGAAGCTAATATTTTACAATGGGAAATGAAAGCATCTTAAACAAATAGTGCTGACATAACTTTATGTCAACATGTAGAAGAATGAAAATATTTCTTTCAGCCTATGTCATTCAGTCTACTTAAAACAAAACATCAAGCTTATTCATAATATTGCTTGATAATATTGGTCAATCCTTGTACCCTTTCTCTTCTGTATTTTGCTCCAGATTACCCTGTGTTCCTTGAGGTCTGTGTTGTCTTGTGGAATCAAACCTCACTTGAGTGATAGAAAAAATCATTTTTGAGAAGAAAATTGAATCTGTTCTTTTGATGAGAAAAAGTGTCCTAACATTAACAGGGAGTAGGGACAATTCAAACACAGTATTTATTAATCAAAATGAGGAATGCATACTTGAAATGGTACTTTTTAAATCAAAGCTTAATATATACTACACAAGAACTCAGCCATTGAGCTAACTCCCAGCAATAAATGGGAAATTTTTAAATAAATGCTTTATTTTAAATTATGTGTATATGTTTCTGTGTGGATGGTTTAGTGATCACAGAGAAAAATAGAGGATTCAGGGTCTTCTGAACTCACATGTGGTTATGAGATGATCTGAGTCTAGAATTTACAGTCTCCAGGTCCTTTAGCTTCTCCCAGATCTTATGCTGGTCACCACAGAATCACTTCTGCCTTGTGTAATGATCTGCATTTTGTTGATATCAGAGCATATCCTAAATTTAAAAAATCACTTATTGGTGCATGAAAATAGCTCTGTGCTTCAGATTTTGCCATAGCAGAAACATTGGGATCTAAGCTATGAGTTCAGGTCTCCAAGACTGAAAAAAAGAGGTATGTGGCAATCAAAAAGTCATCCCATCTGTGGGATGTAGAGACATAATAATGACTGGAGCACATTGGTCCACCTGTCAAGCCATTTCGGAGATTTCAGGCCAGGTGAAAGAAGTTGTCTTTATAAATATGGTGCAGGTGTCTTTATAAATATAGAAGAATGAATCACATATCAACATGTACACGAATATGTAGGGAGAGCCCGCCTTTTGGGGCTGGGACGGCCTTGGGCAAATGTTTACTGATAAATTGGGGCACGCAGATGCTGCAGCCCTTCCTGTTTCCTGTTTCTGTGCATCATGGGAACTCTGGTTGCGTGAGTGTGCTATTTACATTAAAGTTGTATAAACTTATAACAATTTGTCTGTATTAATCCGATTCGCCTTCATTTGGCGCCCAACGTGGGGCAGATTTGCCCTGCTCCCGCACCAGGACCCGGGCGGTCGCGGTCACTGCAGCCCAGCCTCTTGTAGTGGTCCCAGCCCGTGGGTCCCGGGTCGAAGGGCCTTCAGCCACCGCGCTGCACGGGGAACTCGATCTAGTCAGCCTTTGCGAGCGAGATTAGTTGCCGGAGCTTGGGAAGCATTACTAAATAAGTGGGTAGCCTGCCTTGTGCACAGCAGGTTCCCGACCCACACCTGCTGCCTCTGCTCGCCTCTCCCCGCGGGCTACTCGACCACGGTGTCCGGCACCACGTGGCTCGCTAGAGAAGCTGCCAGCTTTGGCTGAACCCACAGTCGCCTGCACGGGCCTCCCTCCCCTGCACGGGCCTCCCTTCCCGAGTGTGCGGGCTTGCTCACTGGCCGCTAGTGCTCCAGGGCTCACATTGCGCTTCCGGGTGTGCTTGCCTGCGCAAACCACCACAGCGGCAGACTTGGTCTGATTCAAAATAACTTCTTCGCACACATTATAAATCCTCAGGCAGGATGATAAATTTCGGTTTTGAGTTGTTTCAGACCGGCTCTCCACGTGGACTCAAGTGGACTCTTCCGCCACCTCTGGCAGAACCCAGTCATTGCAGGTAAAAATTTTTTTCCCTTATAAAAAAAAAGATGTCTGAGAATATTACCCTCCAGGATTTTAATGTTTTTTTGAGTGTGCCATGTGGGAGATCTTACAAGAGGTTTCTAGCACCCCACATCTATGCATTCTTCTGGGATTAGTAATTTTCCTTGGCACTAAATGGTTTGACAGCAAGGATATGATAGAGTCTTTAAGAGACAAATCCAGGATTCTTAAAGCAGAAGCTGCACTTCTGAAAACTATTGAGGATGAATCCAGGATTCTTAAGGCAGAGGTGGAACAGCTAAAAACTATTGGAGACGAATCCAGGATTCTTAAGGCAGAGGTGGAATGGCTAAAAACTATTAAGCATGACCATGATATTCTCAAGAATCAGTTTGACGTTATACAGGAAGATAACAGATCCTTGTCTAACAAGACTCTGATAACTGAGCAAAATTTAGAAAAGATTCAGGTTGATATTAAGGAAAAATTCATTAATATGGAAGAGGAAAGAGCTGAGTTGGACCATAAACTTCAATCCCTTTCTGTAGGAACTGAAACATTAGTGGCTGATATTAAGGAGAAATTCATTAATATGGAAGAAGGAAGAGGTGATTTAAATCGTAAATTTCAGCAGTCACTTTCTGAAGGGATTGAAACATTAACTGAGAGAATCAGAACGGTTGAATGTGACAATCGAATCTTGTCTAAAGCTTATGATAGATTGATGGAAAGATTGTCAATACAAGAAGGCATGGTTTATGCCATGAAAATTATGTCCAAAGATGAGAACTTATCTCTACTAGACAAACTTCATACTTTTGAAACCTCAATGAAGGCTTTGGAACATAATTTTGGACAGGAGATACAGACATTGCAGAAGGCAATGGTGAATAGAATTGAAAAGATTGAGGAATTTCTGAATTCTGATGAAGAAGAACACACGGTAGAAAGGCAAATTTTAACTACACCTGTAGGTAAATCCCTCCGGGACAATTTCCACAAAGCTCTACCTACGGCTTTATCTGCTTTTCTAGTAATAACAACAGAAAAGGTGATTGGTTCCAAAATCCCTAGGGTCATCAAGGAAGATACATGGGAGCCTGTTCTATGAATGATCTCAAAGAAATTAAACAGGCTGTCATTCTTTTGGGAGGCATGCCTCTTTTGTTAAAGAGATGCTAAAATCTTGGGCCATGATAAACCGAGCCACCCCTTAAGATTGGCTACAATTGACTGCTGCAGTCCTTGAGAGTGGGCCAGAATTAAGATTGAAATGCTTATTCAGGCAAGAGGCTAGACGTTTAGAACAGCAAGAAAAGACAAAGAGAAATGACATTTCCATAGATAAAATTCTATGTGAAGGACTCTTTTCGGACCCTCAAGAACAAGCTAATTTGGATGAAGACACACTCTTCCTGTGCACTACAGCAGCCTTAAGGGCTTGGGACAGGGTACAAGACCCAGGACAGAAAATAGAATCATTTATCACCATTAAACAAGGTCAGAGAGAACCCTTTACTGATTTTTTACAAAGACTTACTAAGGCTGTGCAAATAGGGATACCTGACCCAGACACAAGGCGCATAATGATTGAGACCTTGGCTTATGAAAATGCAAATGTGGAGTTCAAAAAGATTGTGGCGCCTTTAAAGCATAGAACAGCGCCCTTGGAAGAATGGGTCTTACATACATTGGATGTTGATACATTTGATTATAGCACTGAAGCATGTGTAGAAGAAGCAATTTCCAATGGTAAAAGAAGATACCAGAATACCAAATGTTTTAATTGTGGCAAAATGGGTCATATGTAGAGGAATTGTAAACAACGGACATTCAGAAATAATAATAATGCATTCTCTAGAAATAACAGAAAGAGGAGGACTCACCCTTCAAGTTTATGTAGAAGATGTGGAAAGGGCAGACACTGGACGAATGAATGCAGATCTACAAGGGATAGAGAAGGCAACCTGATACAGATGGGAAACAGGAGAGGGGGGCCTCACAGGCCCCCACGGCACACATGGTTCAGTCATTTCCAGTTTCAGCAGAGAACGTGCCTCGTCAGGACAATTAGGAAACCCCATGCCTACGGTTACAAACAATAATGATCAGAAAGATGAGTTACGTGTGTTTTGGCAAATTTCTATAAATGATCAAAGACCTAAGCTGAGAGTATGTGTAAATGGCATTTTTATTACTGGCCTGCTGGACACAGGTGCCGATGTAAGTATCATAACCCCAGAATCTTGGCATCCGTATTGGCCTCTTCAGAATGTAAATGTTCAGCTCCTGGGAATTGGAACTCTATCTCGAGTAAGACAGAGCATGAGATGGGTTGAATGTATAGAACCTGAGGGACAAAAAGGAAAACTAAGGCCATATGTAGCCAATATTGCAATGAATTTATGGGGTCATGACCTATTACAACAATGGAATACCCAAGTTAACATTCCTGCTACTTCTAGAGCCTATATTTCTGCAAATAATATTAAAAGATATTACAGACGGAGAAAACTGGCCATTCGGGCTATACAAGAACAAGCAATCGAAGCCCCTTCAGAGATACCAACAGCCTTGCCTCTAAAATGGTTGACTGAGAAACCAATATGGACAAAGCAATGGCCTCTAACTGAGGAACGGTTACAGGCTTTAAAACAGCTGGTACAAGAGCAATTAGATGCTGGACATATAGAAGAATCTACCAGCCCTTGGAATTCTCCTGTATTTGTGGTTAAGAAAAAATCAGGTAAATGGAGAATGGTGACAGATCTCAGAGCTATCAACAAGGTTATTCAACCTATGGGCCCTCTGCAATCTGGACTCCCTTTGCCCTCTTTATTACCAAAAGGATGGCCTCTTATAGTTATTGATTTAAAGGATTGTTTTTTCACAATATCTTTACAAAAGGAAGACAGAGAAAAATTTGCCTTCATAGTGCCTACTTACAACAATTCTCAACCTTCCAAGAGGTACCACTGGGCATTCCTCCCTCAGGGTATGTTAAATAGCCCCTCCTTGTGCCAATACTTTGTGAACCAACCATTGCAAATAATACGCAAGAAATTTCCTAAATCTATTATATACCACTACATGGACGACATATTGTTATCTGATCCAAACATGGATACCTTGAACAGACTCTTTGAAGAAATAAAGATACTTTTACCTAAATGGGGATTGCAAATTGCTCCTGAAAAAATACAGAAGGGAGATTCCGTTAATTATTTAGGTTATAAAGTAGGTTTGCAAAAAATTAAGACACAAAAGGCACAAATTAGGAGAGATTGTCTACGGACTCTTAATGACTTTCAAAGACTGTTAGGAGACATTTCCAGTCTACGACCAGCTATTGGGATAACACCTGATCTAATAATTCATTTGAACACAACCTTGGAAGGTGATAAAGATTTAAACAGTCCCAGAGAATTAACGGTTGAAGCAGAAAAGGAACTGACAATGATTGGGGAAAAATTACAACAGGCACATGTGGACAGGGTGAATCCAGAGCTCGATTGTATTCTCGTAATATTACCATCAAAAATTTCTCCTACAGGAATTTTAATTCAGAGAGGTGATATTATTTTGGAATGGATCTTTTTACCACATAAACCAAGTAAGAAACTCAAAACTTATGTGGAAAAAGTCTCTGAGTTAATTATAAAAGGCAAGCTGAGACTTCATCAACTAGCAGGCATAGACCCAGCAGAAATTATAGTGCCTTTCACTGCTGATGAACTAAAGAAATTATGGGAAAATAATGAACCATGGCAAAGAGCTTGTGCTAATTTTTTGGAAGACATTAATAACAACTATCCTAAAAGCAAGAGGCTTAACTTCATAAAGAGAACTTCTTGGATCCTTCCTTGAATCGTCCTTGATGCTCCAATAACTGGAGCCCGTACATTCTATACTGATGCCAATAAAACAGGCAAGGCAGGTTACAAAGTCAGAAGACTTGGGTAAGGTGAAACAAAGTCCTTACGATTTTGTCCAGAAGGCAGAATTATATGGCATTCTTATGGTGCTAAGGGATTTTAAAGAGCCTATTAATATAGTTACTGATTCACAATATGCAGAAAGAGTTATTTTACATATTGAAACTGCTGAATTTATACCCGATGATACAGAAGTAACCTCATTGTTTATCCAGGTTCAAGATTTGATCAGGAACAGGCTTTGCCCTATGTACATAACACACATCCGATCCCATATGGGTCTGCCAGGTCCTCTAGCACAAGGTAATGCAGATATTGATCAATTATTGATTGGTAGTGTGCTACAAGCCTCTGAATTTTATAAAAAACATCATGTTAATAGCAAGGGTTTGAAGAAAGTGTTTTGTATTACATGGCAACAAGCTAAGGAGATTGTAAAGAAATGCCCTACTTGCTCTTTCTATAACCAAATGCCACTGCCAGCAGGGGCTAATCCAAAGGGCACCCATAGGAATGAAATCTGGCAGATGGGTGTTTTCCAATTTGCAGAGTTTGGCAAATTGAAGTATGTTCACCACACCATTGACACTTATTCAGGTTTTCAATGGGCAACTGCTTTAAGTTCAGAAAAAGAGGATTCAGTAATCACTCATTTATTAGAAGTCATGGCTATCATTGGTATACCTACACAGATAAAGACAGATAATGGTCCTTCTTATGTCTCTAGGAAAATGAAACGGGCTTTTGACTATTACAATATCAAGCATGTTACAGGTATACCATACAATCCTACAGGTCATGCAGTCATAGAAAGATCAAATAGAACTATAAAGGATATGTTGAACAAACAGAAAGGGGTGGAAAACATCCCCAGAAATAGGTTACATAATGCTTTGTTAACCTTGAATTTTCTTAACGCTAATGAGAAGGGAACAACGGCTGCAGAAAGACATTGGATAATGGAAAAGTCTACTGAACTAAATCAACCAGTTTATTTCAAGGATGTACTGACCTCATAATGTAAGCCAGGAGATGTGCTGTGTTGGGGAAGGGGTTTTGCTCTTATCTCCACAGGTGAAGAAAAATTGTGGATACCATCAAAATTAATAAAGGTTTGGTATGAAGAAGAAAAGCCATTTGAAAAAGATAAATAACAAGTCATTCACAAGGATGGCGAGCATGCTGATGGTAAGGAAAATAAATAGGTTGGGGGCAGGGTTCTTTTCTTATCTCCACAGGTAAATACTGATCTTCAAAGAAGTTAAGGGACCCTGAATATTTAATTATGGATGGATGGAAAATAGTTACAACCCACTAACGATCAGTAAGTATTGATTTTTTTCTATGTATATCTATATGTTTTATTGAACACTTCTTTATAAATATGTAGAACTGGTTTTGGAGTTGGACTATGGCTCAGTACCTCTTCATTTCCAAGCTTGTTGATAAGAGATACCTCAGAGTTTCTGTCTCAGATCAGGAGCCATGAAACGGGACAGGATAAGAATAATTATATACTTTCTTTGCTTTTCCTCATATCTGTGTTTTTCTTTGTATGTCAGCATGTGTCCTTGTTGTTAATGTTTAAATTTCCCATAACAAACAACAAATTTTCCTACAGTAATCTTTGAAGTTTTCCAGGATGAAGATGGGGCCCCACAACATCAACTCAACCTGGTTTTTATTACGTCATGATTATTTTTTTTCTTCTCTTTTTTTAAGTGCTAATATTAGACTTGTTTTTTGGTACCAACTGCACAAGTCAATTTCAAATGGTGCACATTTTTGACAACACTTTGGCTAGACCTTCTCAAAACGCACAGAGAATAATTACAATTTTCTTAGGTCAAAGGTTAATTTGGGAATTTTACCATCATTTGCTTTCACAGGAGCCCCTAAGAAGAACATCGCCCCCATGTCAGCTTGAAGCAATCTTAGAGAACGATGTCCCCTTTCCCAACAGAATTTGCCCTCGGGGTTAGGGACATCTTTTAATGATTTGTTTGGGGTTGAGGGGATGGGGAGATGTTTTATGAAATTAGGAGTATGTTCAAAAAAAGGGGAGGATTAGCTGGTTTGATGGGATGATTGGTATTTGTGAGTTACTGTTTTTAGAACTTTGTATTGGTACTGTTTCCTCTATATTGACATACTGAATATTGAATGTGAGTGTTCCTACCTCTATTTTTGTATAAGAGTATGCTTATATTGTATTGATACATCTACCATATTACAATGTACATTTCTACCTCTGATACTATTTATGTAATATCATTGTTTACATTTGATATGTAATGACATTGTTTACAGATGAAGATCATTGTCTTCATATATTGCACAGTTTTTTATTCTCTTAGTCTTCAAGTTAGATAGGTATTGAGAATTATATGTTTGTCATGTTTATTTTTAGGTTAATCAGGTCTTCTAGTTACCTAGAGATTATATTTAGTATAGATAGTATAATCTTCAGCCTCTTTAAAGAGCTGTAGAAAAATGGCCTTTAATCTAACCTAGAATTCTGTGCCTACAAGACACAATTACTCCTGGCAATGCCACTCTACTCCCGAGAGAACGTTGAGCACTGAAGACACTCCACTGGGAGCTTGTCTTCTTGGCAGAACTGGCCTTTGGGTTAGGAAAAGCCCATACCTCAACTACTGACAAAGATATTAAACAGGATTGTCTTTTCTTGCCAAGACAGGGTAGGATAATTCTAAGAAAGTTCCTTGCATTTGATAATGGCATGTCAGTTATGTTAGGCCTTAGCCAAAGTTGGTTGACTCAACATTGCGAACGAGAATTTGGGTGATTGCCCAGGTAGTCAGTTGTCTCTGTCATTTTTGGCACATTTTGGATATTTCTCATTTGTTAAGTAACATTTATTCCCTTCTAAGATCTTTGACGGAGTTGAAGATTATATAATTGTAATTACTCTCTACATTATTTAGACTCCTTGAGATAAAGTGTCTGGTAAAACTTTTGTTCTCAATATTGTTTTTATATTTATTATTTGTTATTATTGTTTATAGTTGTAGTTAGTTTAGTTCTGTCTTATTTAGACAAAAGGGGGAGATGTAGGGAGAGCCCACCTTTTGGGGGTGGGACGGTCTCAGGCAAATTTTTACTGATAAATTGGAGCACGCAGACGCTGCAGCCCTTCCTGTTTCCTGTTTCTGTGCATCGCGGGAACTCCGGTTGCGTGAGTGTGCTATTTACATTAAAGTTGTATAAACTTATAACAACTTGTCTGTATTAATCCGATCTGCCTTCACGAATACATAAATGCACAGATGGGAGAGAGAGAGAGAGAGAGAGAGAGAGAGAGAGAGAGAGAGAGAGAGAGAGAGAGAAGAAAACAGTTTAATAAATAAATACAAAATCACATCACATTAGAAAATAGAAATTTGAATAAACATTTAGACACTTCAAGAATTACTACACACTACACATGTAGAGAGAATCCCTGAATATGGTGGGAAGAGGGAGCCCAGACACAGAGTTCATTCAGCCTTATTTATTTATTTATTTATTTTTTATTCATTTATTAAAGATTTCTGTCTCTTCCCCACTGCCGCCTCCCATTTCCCTCCCTCTCCCCCAATCAAATCCCCCTCCTTCGACAGCCCAAAGAGCAATCAGGGTTCCCTGCCCTGTGGGAAGTCCAAGGACCACCCACCTCCATCCAGGTCTAGTAAGGTGAGCATCCAAACTGCCTAGGCTCCCACAAAGCCAATATGTGCAGTAGCCTCTCTGAATAGGCTCTTCTGTGAACCAGAGCTCATTGTGCTTTTAGCGCCACCTGCTGGTCCTTTGGACCCTGCAAGTTGGTTTGTGTCTGAGCCCACAGTAGTAGTCACTGTGTGCTTTGCAGAGTAATATACGATTGTGTCCTCAGACTCCAGACTGCTCATTTCCAGGTACAGAGAGTACTTGGCATTGTCTCTGGAGAGGGTGAATTGACCCTTCAATGACATCAGCATAGTAAATTGAACTACTACCACCATTAATGCATGCTAACCACTCCAGCCCCATCCCTGGTACCTAACAGACCCTGTTAATCCAGAATCACAGAACAGGAATCTAACGTCCACACAGGAGAGTCTCAGGGACTTTCAACGCAGTACTAATGTAGGGGAAGCCCAGACAATCACCTTGCTTGAAGGGTAGGATCCCCTTGGCCTAATATTTTCTTATAAATCTTGCGGATGTGCTCCCCACCTCGCCTTCTGTTTCCTGCTCTTCGTTGGAACCTTGGTTTTGTAAATTATTCCCTTCTTTACCTTAATCAAAAAAGATAGCCTGATTAATCCTATTTGCCGGTCGTTTATGCCCCATCATACTAAGTCTCCCCAAGACTCTACCAGTGGCAGCTCATATTGGAAACCTGAAAGCACAGAGATATCTGGTCATAAAACTATACAGGAGTCATATTTTCTTTCTCATGGCCAAACAACACACAGCATCTTATCTCTATGAATTACCTTTCAACATAATTACAAGGAAATTTAACTGAGCCTAAAATCTGTGATAAGTGTTCTATGTTCAGTGGTGATCACTGAATGGGGGGACTTGGGAATCCATGACTGGTCTCTGGTGTAAGAGCTGCCAGGTCAAGAGGGTTGTTTATCATGGTCAGAGAAAAGCCTTCTTTGCATGTCTTCCTGCTATACTAAGCCTTGGAGTTGGATCTCAGTTGAAGGCATTTCTCAGAGCAGATATAAGGCATCGAAGATGATGATGACATTTATAGAAATTGACACAGTATTGTAGTTTGGTATTCACCTTTTCCTGGTTAAGGATTCATCACTCTTTGTTTTGCTCTCTTTTGTGCATATCTACAGAATTTGCTTTCTTTTCATGATGTCATGTCTCCTTTGTATAAATGTATAATTAAGTAGTTCCACACCTATGTTTGTTTCTATACATGAGCTCAGCTATTCCCACTGTCTGAGCTAGACATACTTTCTCCCTGGTGTGTCTCTTTTTCAGATTTCCCAAGTGATGTTTGCAAAACTCCTTAACAGAGATTAGAACAGTTGCAAATTTTGTTCCTTCTGAGACAATGCTGTCCTTAGGTAACAGGAAACTTAATATAAGACATATCTAGTTATTGTCCTTCTACCAATTTGTGGTTACCATATAGACATATTTCTATTTTCTATTTTGCTCTCTCATTGATTTATTTAAATTCTCTGCCATTATCTTCTTCCTTGCTTATACCAGGGAACTCATGACTGCTTTTATATTGAGTTAGCCTAGTTTTCATTTCTCCAGTCAATATACTTAGCATAACCTCGGCTTTTGATTAAGATTTAGGATGAATTTGTTCTTTGTTAAGATTTTAACATTTTTTTAAGTTTTCTTGTTTTTTTTCTTATTCATCCCCTTTCTCACAGCACACCTCACTTTTGCTTTCCATCATCTATGTGCCTCTAACATTGATCCTCTATGTTTCTCACTTAAGATGTCTTCCCTTCCTAGGGTCTGCATTTTAGTTCTAAAATCTGCAAAACAGAAGCCATAACACCAAACACACAGAATCTAGACACTGAATATGGCCAAAACAGGCAGCATGAGAGGTAGAAGCATCATTCATTGAGGGTTCCTTTATGGGACTTCACACCTCAGTCTATCAGAGAGAGGGTCCAGCTGGAGAGACAGTGTCACTGTGGTATCAGAAAATGAACATGGGGATATAAAATCAACTATTTTAAATGAAAATGCCACCCCATTTCCATACTACTCATTTAGAGATTGCTGATCACGTGGCCTTATTTACAAATGTATAGCAGATGCATTTTCCCATCGAAAGGTGTAGTGGTGTTTCATTTACAGTATAATAAGTAATTCTTGGGTGAGAAACAGAAGAGTAAAACAGCCACACTGACCATCCTTACACACCAGGCAGCAGTGACAAACACCTCTAATCCCATTAGCCACCCTAGCTTGACATAGAAACCAGGCAATAGTGGTTCACACCCTTAATCCGAGAGCTATTGAGAATTATAAAATGGAGGAGACAGTTTTCAACCTCAAACTGAAATAGAGGTAAGAGCCAGTGGCTGGATGTTTTGCTTTTCTGACATTCAGTTTTAACCCCAATATTTCTCTTTGAGTTTCAATAATCATGCAACATTTGATGATTAACTTTACAAGTACAAATTCACCATAAAGCTATTTTCCTAAGACTTTTTAGCCACTAGCTAAGGCCAGACCTAGGACTGGAATACCAACTCTAGGAATTAGAACGTAAATCTAGCCACATGTGTGTGGGAGAAGCATTAGTACTCCCAGTTTTTATCCTCCCGACTTAACATCTTCTCCTGCTTCCCTTGTCCTTGCTACTACCACACAGGACATCAACATGCCTTCCTGAGATGTTCCACAAGTTTCTGTGGCTCTTGCAGTCCTGAGGCTTACCTCGAGCCTTACATGCACCCAACTTCGCTGTTGCCACAACAACTTTCCTTGACTAATGTGACCTGTGCACAACTGCTGCATGGCTTCCCTGACCAGGGTCTGTTTAATAAAATTGTGTTCAGTTTGGTTTTGATTTCTGCTTAGAAAATCCACAGGGTTTCTGGCCCATTGTTATTATACCTTATAAGATATATGTGTATTAACTTCATATGATATTTGAAAATATTCTTTTTCCACATATTGTTATTCATTCTGCTTAATAACAAATCACCATTTTTGTCTATAAGGCACTGTGATTATATTGGTCTATACCACAAGCCTCTCTACTCTTTCCCCCACTCCTTTGACCCTTCTGGCCTCTCCTACTCTCATGTATCTTCTTTTCTTTCTTCCCTCCTTACCTGATTTTCTGCACCAACTCTGTTTCTTTTTCTGCTCATCCTGAAGTGAGTTTGCATGGTCACATCATCTGTGTAATTCCATGTGTGTCCCCTCAGTTTTTATAATGTCTCAGTAGAACTACATTCCCTTTTCCACAGCACAGATATTCCTTTTTCTGCATTCCAATAACACTTGGTTCCATTCTTTTTTGGATAAATGGCACTCATATCATTAGTTACATACAACTAATTCTTTTGGGTTTAAGATCCATTTCTGTGGTTATTAAACATATCAGTTTTGTGCAACCTCTTCTGCCCACATGCACTGTTCAAGGTGAAGCATCCCAATCATAGGATGGAGGGCAGATCAAAGTGTGTTCATAAGAACATCACCTGTCAACACTGGATTCCCAGTGTTATCTATTAACTTCTTGACGCAAAACTTAGAGAAGTGGAAGAAAGGAGTTTTTTTTTGAAAGAAAAAAATTAAACTGTTCTCTTGGATAACTGAAACCATGTTATAACCTTTAAACAGGGAATAGTAATGTTTTAAATGCAGTATTTATTAATCAAGATGAGAAATATATTTTGAAATATTACCATTTGAATCAAGGTCTCAGATAAACTACACAGGAACTAGATCATTGGGCTAAATCACAGCATTGAAGGAGAACCTCTTTACAAATACACTGTTTTAATTTGGGGTATATGCTTCTTTGTGGGTGGTGTAGTGCTCATGGAGACAAACAGATGGTATGGGGTCCTCAAGACTCACATGTGTTTCTGAGCTGCCTGACTCATCTAGGGTTTATCGCCTACTTTAGCTTCTCCAGGAACTGATACTGAGGAAGGATCGCTATACAGGATCATTTTGCTATGTGTGATGATCTGCATTTTGTTCAGGTAAAAGCAGATCATCAATTTAAAAAGGAATTATAATGGAGCTATGAAAAACAAGTTTTTGCTACACAAGACCCCAACAGTGGGTTCTGAACACAGAACTCAAAATCCTTAAAGAAAGAAATGGGAGTAGCAGCCAACCAAGTATACCACATAGGGAATGTGGAGACAAAACCATCACTGGGACTCAGTGCACAAGCACACTATCCAGTCAGTAAGAACAAGGCCCAGTGAGAGAATTTGTCTCAAAACAAGTGTTACAGCTTATTAGAGAAATGCTTCATATGTCAGCATACACACATACATACACACACACACATACATGGAGATGAGAGAGAGAGAAAGAGACAGAAATAGGGAGACAGAGGGAAATAAAGGGAAACAAGGAGAAACACTATAATACACACAACTGGAAACAGAAAATTCAGTAATCATTTGGATATTCAAGGATTACTACACACCATACCTGTAGAGAAAATCTCTAAATGTGATAAGGAGAGGCAGTGCAGACACAGAAAAGTTCATTCTTCTATGCTTCTCTAGGAAGGATCTTTGTAATCCAGATCTCTAAGTGCTCTCTGCGCCCCCTGCTGGTTCTGTGTTACCCACTGGGCTGTTTTTGTCTGAGCTCACAGTAGCATTCACTCACTGTGTCTCTTGCACAGTAATACATAGCTGTGTCCTCAGACGTCAGACTGCTCATTTCCAGGTACAGAGTGTTCTTGGCGTTGTCTCTGGAGATTGTGAACCTGCCCTTCAGAGCGTCGGTATAGTAGGTGTTACCACCATCAATCTACTCAAACCCCTTCCCAGGAGCTTTGCAGACCCACATCATCCAGTAGTTACTGAAGGCAAATTCAGAGGCTGCACAGGAGAGTGTCAGGGACTTTCCAGGCTGCACTAAGCCTCCCCCAGACTCCAGCAATTGCACCTCACACCGGACACCTGTAAACACACACAATTCTGGTTAGAAAACTGACATAGAAGATATTTTTCTCTTTTTCATGTACACATAGTGCACAGCATCTCATCTTTATGAATTACCTTTTAAAATAAGGACAAAGAAAACCAATATGAGCCCTAAATCCATGGCAAGTATCCTGTGTTCAATGCTGATCCTTGACTGGGCTTGTCTCCTCTGCCAGAGCTGCAAAGTCAGGGCAGGGCTGGATTTTATGGGCACAAAGAAGATTTATTTGCATATCTTCCTGACATAACAGGCTCTGTAATTGGACCTGGGCAGAAGGCAGTACTCAGAGCAGATATAAGACATTATACCCACTGATGACAATTATAGAATTTGAAACATTAATGTAGTTCTGTGTATATATTTTTGTTGTTAGGGATTCACCACATTTTATATTAGTTCTCTTTTCACCATATTCATTGAAAATGTTGTGTTTCCACACTGTCATGTCTCTTTAGGATCAATGTGAAATAGAAAAGCTCCACACACAGCTGTGTTTCTAGATATTATCTCTTTCTGTTCCTTTGTCTCTGCTGGACACAGCTTCTTCCTGAGGTGGATTATGGTTAGGATCACACCTTCCTTAAAGTAAAATCCTTTGATTTGATAGAAACATGAATTCCACAGCCAGAAAAAAGGCCAGACACACTTTACATTGGCATAAATAGTATAAGAGACCACACCCAAGTGTGGGTAAAAGTGTGGGTAATATAAAGTGGGCTGGTAATATAAAGGCTACTGTTGGTAGAAATTCCTACAGCATTTCCCTGTTTTCTAAGCCTAATACAAACTTATATAAAATAGGAACAAATATATCAAGCCACAAAAATGTGATAAATATTTCAATAATTATCCTATCCTGCTGAGTTTAAGTCTTATATAATAAATAACTTGGCCAAGTCATGAGAGAAAAGTATCTACAACTGTGTAGTCTTCCACTCCATTGAAGATCTGAGAAGGGAAATATTACAAGAATGAGAAGGAAGTGTAATTAAGCAACTTTCAAAATAAGCAACAAATGACAGAGTCAAATGAGACCCAAAGTCTCATTTTCAATGTTGGAGCAACCAATTTTGGCTAAGACCTAGAATAACTGACAGATCATTTTCTGAGGCAAGAAATTTTTCAAAACCTTCTTACCCTGTATTTCCAAGTTTTGACAGTCTTTTCTTTTTTATATCCTGCTTGTCATATCCAGACATTACGCATATGGTTTATACTTAGGCAGTCCTTGCACAAAGGCCAGGTTTGCCAAGAAGAAAACAAACTCCAAGTGGAGTGTCTTTGATGCTCAACTTTCTTTTGGGAAGTAGATTGGTGCTGCTAGGAGCAATTGTGTCTCACTTAAACAGAACCCTAAATTATTTATTGCCATATTCTACAGTTCTTTGAAGTGGTTGAAGATTACCTATTTATGCAGAGTAAAATCTCTATGTATCTAAAGAACCTGATTAGTCTAACTATAAGTATGACAAACATAATTACTGATCTATAGATGATTTATAGATAAACTCATCTATAATACCTATATAACATAAAGACTAAAACTTCATATTAGAATATTATACAATTAACAACAGTGAAGCAAATGAGGACAATGACCTCAAAATGTAAGCAATGTATAATATCATGATAGGAGGCAGAAATGTACATTGTATTATGATAAATATATACTAAATTTTTTTCAATATACAAAAATGTTTTAAGCAGAGGTAGTAGCATGCATGCATACAATATAACAAAGTAACTTTGCCTACATATAAAAATGTTGTAGATGAAAACAGGAACATTTTCAATATAATTTAAGTTTGTATCAATATAAAAGAATCCATATGAATGTATTTGCCTATAAATAATAGCTCACAAGTATTCACTCTATTACTCACTATTATTATTAGTGTGAGCAAGCTCACACCAATCTATTGTTCCATCCAATATCCCCTTTTTTCTTCAAAGAGATTCCTTAGTCTACAAAATATTTCCCCCAAGCCCCAACCCTATACCGATTATAATTAAACCCTAAATGATGTCCCTAACACTGGGCACAAATTTTGTTGGGAGAGGGCATGCCGTCTTCTAGAATTACTTCGAGCTCTCATGGATGTGATGTAGATTTTATGAGATCCTGTGAAAGTAAAATGATGGTTGATTTCTAAGTTTACTCTCTGGTATAATTGGAAATAGTCTCTGAGTATTTGGTAGGGTTTTTTCTGAGGTTTCTATTTGGAGTTCTGGGAAGAACGTTGTAAAAGTACAGCATTTTAGCTAACAAAGTTGGAATCATCTTGTGCAGCTGATACCCAAAATAGGACTTATAATAGCACTATTAGCATCACAATGTCATATCAATCAGGTGGAGTTGTTGTAGTGCCCCATCTTCTTCCTATAAACTTCAAAGATTACTGCAGGAAAATTCATTGTTCATTGTGTAAAACTTAAACAATAATTATATAGACATACAGGCATATATATATTCAATAAAAGGTACAATACAGACAAAAATTGGTATAAAGAAAGCTAAAATTACTTTTTCTAAACTCTTTCTTCTTTCTGTCCAATACAAGATGGTTCTTGACATGAGGCTGAAACTCTGAATTTTTTTAAATTTATTATTATATGTTTAAATGGATGTTTTGATCACCTGTCCTTACAAGTCATATTTCTTTTTCTTGATGATCCTTATTGGATAGCTATTTTTCCTTCTGTCAGCATCCAAACATCCAGGGTCTCTTGAATATTTGAAGGTGTGTATTTTCCTGTAAAGACAAGAGCAGAACCCTGTTCCATACTTTATGAGGTTTATTACCACCTGTATGATTGTCACCCCTGTGGATGAGCTGTCATCTCTCTTTCTCAAGAGTTTTCTCTTTTTCAAACAGAATACTTATTAATTTTGATGGCATCCATAGTTTTTCTTCTCCTGGGGAAACAAGAGCAAAACCCCATTCCCCATATAGCACATCTCCTGGTTTCTATTGTGAGGTCAACACATCCTTGAAATACACTGAATGATTTAATTCAGAAGACTTTTCTATTATCCGATGTTTCTTTGCTGCTGTTGTACCTTTCTCATTAGTGTTAAGAAAATTAAAGATTAATAAAGCATTATGCAATCTATTCCTGGTGGGTACTTTCCATTCCTTTCTATTTATTTAACATATCCTTTATAGTTCAATTTAGTCTTTCTGCAACTGTCTCACCTGTAGGATTGTGTGGTATACTCGTAATATGCATCATATTATAATAAGCAAAAAACCTGTTTCATTTTCTTAAAGATATAAGCCGGACCATTTTCTGTCTTTATTTGTGCAGGTATACCCACAACGTCCTTAACTTTGAAATAAATGTGTGATAACTGAATCAACCTTTTCTGAGCTCAAAGCAATTGCCCACTGAAAACCTGAATAAGTGTCAATGGTGTGGTGTACATATTTTAATTTTCCAAATTATGCAAAGTGGAAAGCATCCATCTTCCAGATTTTATTCCTTTACGTACCCATTGGGTTAATCCCAGCAGAAAAAGATCTTTGGTTATAGAAAGAGCAAGTAAAACATCTCTTTATAATCTTCTTCATTTGTTGCCATGTAATAGAAAACTCTTTCTTTAAATATTTGCTATTGGCATGATGTTTCTTATGGAATTCTGAGGCCTTCAACATGCTTCCAATTAATAATTAATCAATTTCTTCATGACCTTTGTGCTAGAAGACCTTGTAGAGACCTAAATAGGATTATCTGTGTGTTATGTATATGGGTCAAAGCCTATTTCTGATTATATCCTGAATGGGCATGTAACATGGTGGGCCTGCTTGTTGGGAGTTACTGTCCTGCCCACTTCCCATAGATGGTAACTCCCAAAGAAAATCACACAGAAGTTTCCATAAGTTATAAACTGATTGGTCCATTAGCTTAGGCTTCTTATTAACTCATATAAATTATATTAACCCATTATTCTTATCTGTGTTAGTCACATGGCTCATTCTTTCAACCCACTCTCCAGTGATGTTCCCTGAGGCTTGTGGGAAGAAGAAGGAGGGGTAGAAAAGTGGGGTATGCAAGAGTTTTGATATAGACATTCTATTTTTGGAGAAGCACTCACATAGTTGTCTATTTTCAGCAGTGAACAAACATGGACTCTGTGCATTCAATGAGGGCTGCTGGTGGATGGATATTCATTTTATTTGCAGGTGTAGCTATTGATTTGTACATGACCATATTACTAAATATTTGTGAATGGTATATACAAAGTTAAATCATAGGTGTCAATTATATATGATGAATTTGTGAATAGATGATATTTGTATAAATCAGTACACAGGCATAGACATGGGATTCTTTTCTTTCTGATCATGATGTGTTTGAGGAATCATGCTCAACTTTCTTTCCACATTTCTGATAAGATTGGGTGCACATATAAATTATTTTACTGAAATATTTGCTTGAAATTAAACTGACTTCATAATGTCAGTAAGTCATCATATCTCAAGCATCAGCAGCAAACATGACCAGACACTCCAATTCATCTGTATGAGCACACATTCTGTTAAGTACAACCTATCTCATGGAGCCTGCACACAAGCCATTACCTGCAAATATATTTTGTGTAAAGAAGTCCCAAGTGATCTGAGAATAAAGACTAGAGAAAATACCCAGTATTTTCTTCGTCTCTGTTCTGAATTTGAATCCTTGTGATTGTTGTCTGCTGATTGTGACCTTCTAGTCATGAGTTCTTCTGAATGAAGTTTTGTGCCTGGGCTCACACAGAAGTTCCCTCACTGTGTATCTTTCACAGCAATACATAGCAGTGTCCTCAGTGGTCACAGAGTATAGTTTTAGGAAGACCTGGTTCTTAGATGTTTCACTAATTATGAAACGTTGGCTCTTGTAGGAAGGACTGTAACTGGTGCCACAACCACCAACCACAACTTACATAACTCACCCACTCTAGGACCTTCTTTGGAGCTCTCAATCCAGGCCCAGGCTGGTGATGGAGTAACCATCGACAATGCAGCTGAGGGAAAATGAGTAAAATGAGTGTGAGAGCTTAGTCAGTCTAGGTCTTGTTTCCTGAAGCTTCACATGGAACAACACACCTGAGTGTAAGAAAATGTAGCCACTATCAATTAACTGCTGTTAAAACCTCTATACTGACATATGTGCAAAATGGTAACACTCACCACAGGAGAAGACCCAATAGCCTCATCGATAGACAACACTCCTTTTTGCACTGAGGTCAGGAATGTGTGTGAGACAGCTATGAGATCCCACAACCCAGGAAAGGATATAACAGAACTGGAAGATAAATTTCCATGCAGAAATCAGTCTTTTTTAATAAGTCAGAAGGTGAAAATTGACTCATCACATTCCTTTCAAGATGAAATAACTGTCTCAACATTACTGATGCATGTGGTCTTTAGTGATATTATAAAGTAACACTTTAGTGTTACTATACATCTATGACTATACCTCTCTTTCTTCTTAAAGACCCACCATCTGGTAGTTAGTCTGAATATGCTCTAGGGCAGTGCCTAGGTTTCTCTTATACTTTTGATATTACTAATTTGACTGAACCCTACAGAATTCCTGATTTTCTTTGATGATAAAAATCCTATGATGTGTTCACATTTCCCCTAGTGCCTCTTTTTATAGGAGGTCCACATCCCCCCTGCTCCAATTTTACTGAGTGATGCTGGTGAAACTAGATAGACTCTCAACACCTCTCTAGCTGAACCAATTAATTCTTTATTCAGTGACCTAGTTGACAGCCTACACAGGGTATGTGTGTGACAACATGATGGGAGGAGGTTTGTGATGGGCCAACAGCAAGGACTCAGAATGAGGAGTCTGAGATCATGTATACAGCCCTTTGTATTTGCAGAAGTGATGTCCTAACCACCATATATCCCTTCTTCACTATTTGACAGCTTGACATGGAGTCAAGTCTAAACAATGCCTTCTCCAGTAAATTCTGTTTTTGATTCTGCTTCTCAGGCTTTCAGCATAAACAACAAGCTTCAGATTGTGATTGGTGATATAGAGAATGGAATAGTCAGGCACTAGAGTCCAGAAAAAGCATTGAAGGACAGGAAAGGAATTCACTCCTCACATCAGGATGTGAGGAATAGTATATTAAATTTACTACTATTTGCTTCAACCAAACACCCATTACTGGTACTGGGAACCAGTCATGGAGTATTGTATTAGGGCTCACATTGATGCCCCCCTCTCTTTCTTTATCCAAGCTAACTATATGGTCATATACTCCATCTTCACAAAATTCAATTAAACTGTTTCTTCATTGTGTGTGTGGAGATGAAGATGTGGCTCAGGAGAGGTGGGATCAAGTCAAAGTTTCAAGTATCACTTTTGTGCCATATGTCAAGGCTCCCATCCCACTTCCTCAAGTTTGGCTAACAGTCACTAATAGAGATGAAGCTTGACTACTCATATCCCTTACCTTTAAATGAACTTTAAGACCTGTGCATTATTTCTTGCTCTGTGTCACGGATAGGAGTTTATTCATAAGCAAAGAACCATGGATCCTCAAACAAAATAAGTTATTGACATTGACTCTAGTTTCCTACCAGAAATAGATAAAAGATGATATTGCTGAAGACATCATTACACGCAGTTTGAGGAATCAAGCTGAAGATGGCCTATTTTATAGGAATGCATCCATGGCTGATACTCTAACCACTCAGGCTTGGGGAGGTCATAGTTCTCAGAGAAGAACCTATTATAGTCATCTTGATAACTGGACATATTGGAAAATATTTTCTCAATATTTATGTTCAAACACATAGTGCTGATCTCAGTCTTTATTGGATAAGCTTTTTTTTCAGTAGAGTTATGCTTAATTCTGAGACACATAACTTTTCAAATTGCTTAGAATAAGTGAATGTGCTTTGGTCTAGTGGGCATCTATGTCACCTCCTCCATTTCAAAAGAATACCTCAGTAGAGAGGTTGGAGAACATGTAAGACCCATAGAATGAGGAGGAGTGCTATGCTGTAGAACTCCATGACAATGTGAACAGACCAACAACAGATCCTTATTTTCATCACATTTGAGTTGACAAATGTTATCTCTTTGCTTTGAATATCCACTTGGTCTTCTACAGTGAGATCAACCAGAAGGTTCCAATAATGTGATGGAGGGTAGCTCACAATGTACAAGCCTTTCCCTGAATCCTACATGGGCCACAAGCTGGGGCATCTTTTTGTCTGAGGTTTTCTGTTTTGCCCATTTCCTACAGATTTTAAGTCCCAAAGAAATCACATAGAGGTCTACATTAACTATAAACTTATTGGCCTAGTATCTCAGACTTCTTTTTAACTCTTATAACTTATATCAGTCCATTATTCATATCATGTCTATGTAAGTCATGTGGTTTGGTTCCTTATTTTGCGAGGCAGTCATGTCTTGATTCTTTTGTGGCTGGGTCATGACTGCAGACTAGGACTTCCTTCTTCCCAGAATTTTCTTGTTCTCATTGATCCATCTCTACTTCCAGTCTGGTTGTCCTTCCTATACTTGCTGCCTGGCAACTGGAGAATCAGTATTTATTTAAAATGTAATTGACAAGATAAAACCATTGTCCCACAACAACATCTGATAAGCAAAAGTCATTTGCAAAGGGAATGAGTTGATGGTAAAGTCACACATTATTTATAATTATCTTCTGTTTGAGAAGTGGATCCTCATTCTTAAGTGTTTCAACAGTCATATATTTTCTCATGTGATGAACAAATGGCACTCATTTAATGGGCCATGTTATTATGACTGTCCATTTGTGTAAGGTTAGAATTTCATCAACATAATACAGAATGTAGTCATCAGGGAACAAAGAATCTCAGGGGGAAAATATGCTCTCATCATATTGGTCTGTAGGCAAGATTGTGGAAGCCATTTTATTGATTAATGAGTGATTTGGGAAGGCTCATGCTGATGTTAAAGATGCCATTCATGAAATGGTTTTCCTGGTTTGTATAAGAAAGCAGGCTAAGCAAACATGAAGAGCAAGCTGGTCAGCATAGTTTATGCTTTCTGATTTCGTCCCCACCTTCACATTCCTACATTGATTTAATGTCCTGATTTTCCTCATAGTGTGTTTTGAGAGTTAAGATGACAGAAACACTTTCATTCACATGTTGGTCTTGTTCATAGTGTTGATCACATTAATAGATCACAAGGTAGGACAAGAGAAAATTCTTCTCATGAAAGTAGTGAAGGAAGGGACATGACAGGCTGTCCAACTACAATCTCAGCCACACACAGAGTCCCCCTTAGAGATACAGCTCCACATTTCAACATACACAGACACAGAGAGAATGAGAGTCCCACTTCCAGATATAGTCCTATACCCATCTTATATACCCACACTCAGAAAATCTCTCACATTCACTGATAGAGGGGATGACATTTTCCTTTTTGATAGCATTATCTGGGTGGCCTGGACTTTGTATATAGACCAAGATATGGGAGATTTTCTTGTTTTTGTCTCCCTATTGAATAGATTAAGACAATATTTCACCATGCCCTACCAACAAATACATTGTTGTCAATAATTAATGAAAATTTTTTTGAAAATCTTTCAACACAATATATTTTGATAATTATTTACTTTTTTTCTTCTTTTGCATATCCTACCCATTTCCCTAATTCCAGAATTTTATAGTGGTCAGTTTTAAGGGTTATTTAGGAGGACATATAAGGGTTTGGACTCAAGGCACTCAGTTTCATATAGACAGTTAAGGGTTTAAAAATCCATAATTGGCAATACATTTTATCTTTCAAAAATTATTATACACTAAATATATTTGCTTTTACATATTTCAGTTCTTTTATCAATGTATAGTTATAATATCCAGGGCTCAAGTGTTGGCTTAGTGATACTATGCTTCCCTCCTGGTATTAGTATTTTAGCTCCATTGAAAACACATAGATTAGAAACTGGGTGTAATGGTTTATCCTGTATTCTCAGCTCTGGAGGTGTTGAGACTGGAGGGTCTCTAAGACCCACCATTCCCAGAATCTATCTGCACATTGTGCTTTAGATTTGAGATCCTGTCTGAAAAATAAGATAGAAATCAACTGGTAAACACACTCAATCTGAATTCTATCCACCAGACACCTGTGCAAACCATACACAGTGCACACACAGTCTAGTCAGTTAGCATTTCCAGCAGTCCAAACATTATCCTTACCCTGCATGGGATCCATGCTCTGTATTATTTAGAACTGTGTCAAGGATGCTGCAGACCTTGGATGAACTGCTTGCTATAGAAGCCAAGAGATGAACTCCTATAGAGTTGTTTCTTCTTCACAACTTTCCAACAGCACTTCTTGTTCTAGGGACTTCCATTCCTTTTCCAGCCATGAGAGTGGCTCATTTAAGTCTCTGAAAGTGAGAAATGATATTTGCCAAGGTGCTATATTTCTATTTTTAAGTGAGTTTTATTCTTAAATTTAAGATATTTCACATGGTCAGAAATCACCCTGCCATAGAGCTACAAGCCAAGCTCAATCTTTTAATATATAATATTTTACTATAGAAAATAATTGTTGATGACTGCATTTTTGCACTATTAAATAAACACCAAGAACCACAATTTTTCTTCCTTGATGCCCAGCACTTAAAACTTGATTTTGTAAAGGATCAATCTTCTGAGAATGGATCCTAAGAATGTTGGGGCAGGGAGAATAAATCAAACCAAATGAAGAAAACAGAAGGAAGAAGACAAGGAGAAGTAGAGGGAAATTTCCTGCTGTACTCCTTTAGTCTACTTCCTTTTCAAGAATACGGTGTAGTTGAACCACAGCATGTGTTGGTATCTCACTACTCATGATCAACACCACACACTTGAATGAAAAGGTAAAAATAAGAGCAGACTGCATTTATGAGTAACAATGTCTGCCACAGACCATAAATAGGAAGACAGGGCCTGTTGAGCTGTGTTCTCTGCCTCTGGTGCTTTGAGAGTCACTGGGATCTTAAATAATAATGGGAAATGTAATGTCTTCAGGGGCTTGCTCAGGGTAAGGGAGCCTGAAGTAAAACCATGAATCCCAGCCTTGCTGCTCACCTGACCTCAGAGCAGGTTTCTGTGGTCAGATGATGCTGTGGTAACTTCTATAATTAAACTATATATAGATGATGAGAAAGTATGCATTTCTGAAGCCAGCACTCAGACTCACAGACATATACACACAGACAGATACACAACAACAAAGACAATCCTTTCCACAAACACACAAGAGCAGATGGCTATATGTATATAAACATCCTATGCTATTTGAAAATTTTCTTTTCCATGTATGTCATTCATTCTGCTTAAAAACAAATCACCATGCTCATTTATAAAGTACAGTGAATTCACTGATTTATCCCAATTCTCTCTCTCCTCTTTCTCTCAGTCCTTTGACCATTCTGTCCTCTCCTACTCTCATGTCTCTTCTTTTCTCTCCTCCCTTACTTCCTGATGTACTGCACCAACTCTCCTTCTTTTGTCTGCTCTTCCAGGAGTAAGATTGAAGGGTCACAGCATCTTGTGTAATTTTCTGAGGGACCCCAGAGTATTTGGAATGACCTAATAGAACCACATCCCGTTTCTTAGCACAGGCATACCTTCTCCTCCATTCCCATAACACTTGGTCTTCTTCTTTCCTTCGGTAAATGCACTCATATAATTGGTTACAGGCAACTAATTCTTTTGGGTTTAAGATCCATTTCTGTGGTTGTTAGAAATGTTAGCTTTATGCCACCTCTTCTGTCCATATGCCCTGGTCAAGGTAAAGCATCCCAATCAGAACATGGAGGACAGAACAATGTGTGCTCATGAGAACATCACCTCTCCTCTGGGTTCCTAGAGCTATCTGTTAACGTCCTGACTCAGAACCTAGAGAAGTGAGAGAAAAAAGTTTTTGTTGGAAAGAAAATTTAAACTGTTTTGTTGTATGACAGAAACCATAACCTGTAACAGGGTGGGGAGTCAACAAGAGTATTTATTGTTCAATATGAGAAATATAATTATTAAAAATTACCATTTGAATCAAACTCTCATATAAACTACACAAGAACCAGAACATTGGGCTAAATCACAGAATTGGATGAGAACTTTTTAAAAATACACTGTTTGAATTAGGGGCATTTACTGTGTGGGTAGTGTAGTGCTCATGGAGACAAACAGAAGGCACAGAGTCCTCCAGACTCACATATCGTCCTGAGCTGCCTGCATCTTCTAGGGTTTCAATCTTCTTTGGCTTCTTAAGGAACTGATGCAGGTCAAAAGACAGGATCACTCGAGCTCAGTGTGATGATTTGCATTTTGTTCAGGTAAAAGACATCCTAAATTTTAAAAGCAACTATAATGGGGATGTGAAAATCAAGTTTTTGACACAAAAGAACCCTTCAGTTGGTTCTAAACACAGAACTCAGAATCCATAACTAAAAAGAAAGAAAGGAAAGAAAGAAAAAAAAGAAAGAAAGAAAGAAAGAAAGAAAGAAAGAAAGAAAGAAAGAAAGAAATGGGTGTGGCAGTCAACCAGGTATACCTTATAGGGAATGTGGGGATTGAACAATCACTGGTAATAACTGGAAAATCAGACTATTCAGTCACTAAGATCCAGGGCCAGTGATAGAATTTGCCTCTAAACAAGAGTTGCAGATTGTTTGAGAAATGCTTCATATATCAACACACACACACACACACACACACACACACACACACACACACACACAGAGTAGTGAGAGAGAAAGAGTGAGAGCAAGAGAGATTGAGACAGACACAGG